>JARHVA010006030.1:765000-792500 GCA_037957365.1 Torreya grandis
TCTTATACATTTTAAATGTTAGTTTAGGGTTAGGTTGATAAATCATGGTGACCCAGATGTAGATATTTTGAAACCTAGTGTTGAAGTTACTAATAATTTCATTAGGACTCCTTTTAATTCAATCAAACTATAGGTATACAAAACTAGGTTCTATCACTTTCTTGAATTGGGTGAGGAAAGTAGTATTGAAATGGTCCTAACTCAAGATAGAGTCTTCTAGGAGATTGAGAAACAAATCATATGATAACTCCATTAGTGTGAAGGGGAAAATAAGGCATGCCCCATCCTCATATTCTAAATTTGGAAGCTTCATGGTAGTTTTAGAGGAATTTATGTACTCTTTATCAGTTCATACCATGTTAGGGGTAAAATGGAAAAGGTACCTCTCAAGGTTCCTAGGTAACTCATAGAAAACTCCTAAGACATTAATGGCATAACCAACTATAAGATACAAATTTGGAAGAGGTTATGAGTAAAAAATAATTTAAATCATGGTAGGTATAGGTTTTTTGAGCCTAGGTTTTTTATGAAAAAGTAGTAGAGAAATTTCCAATTGGCTATGGTGGGACCTAGCCCTAGTAACAGGTGAACTAGTCTCCAAGATGATTCACAAAAAAATAGTGGTTAGTAAATTATTAATAATAAACATAATATTGACACACTCATAAGCTAATGACAAGTTTAAAATACATGGTTTTAGGCCCTCGTTCTATTTCTAGTTGTTGTCTAGTCCAAAATCTAGTTCATGAAACACCCATGAGTTTGGGTATTCCCTAAAAGGGAAGATGGTAAAAATGATGGAATTTTTCCTCCGTTATAGGAATAATATAGGATCAGCCTAGGGCATTACTATGGGTATTTTACTTCATAATGGATTCTATATGAATAGTCTCCAAGACATGTAGTGTCACCATTACAAGTTCAATATGAAATTATTTCACATAAATATAAATAGTAAAGGTTGTTATTGGGGTTTATGAATTATTCTCTTCCTTCTCTAAATACAAGGAGAGAGGATAATTCAATCTTAGAAAACAAACACAAAAATAGAGGGGAGAGTAAGGTATAAAAGGGAGCCTCTATGTATAAAATGAAATCAATGCATTAACCATTGAACCAAGTTCCCTTACCATAGTTATTCCACTATAGAATAAGTTTCACTAATGTTCTACCTCTAATAAAAAATAGTGGGAAGAGTCTAAGGAAATAGGGAAGTATTAATCAAGTATGAACCCTCACTAAATATAAGTACTAGGATTTTATAGTAAACTACACATAAACACCCGATGATAACTTGTAGATTAGCACATAAATTAAAAATACTATAAAAAATAAATGAGAGAGATCATAAAATGATTATAATATCCAATCACATCATAACCATATCATACATTTAATAACAAAGTATTAATCTAATTAATATATCATTGATAGACATTCAAAATGGAGATGAAAGATAATTGAGAGGCAGAGTAAGCCTTTTAAAAATAATGGGAATTGTATTCACTAAAAGTAAGTGAATGTTGTTACAATAATTGATTATGGCCAACTCTAAAATCCAAAGAGATGAAGGAAAAATTAGGTGAAATATTAGCTATAATTTGATAGCACTTTCAATCAAGTTTTTGTTGACCCCTATATTATAATATAGATTTGCCTTATATAGTAGAAGATGGGATTCACCTCTAAATAGCATGAGAATCCCATATTAGGCCATGATTGTTTCTCATGATAGTTATTACCATAATTCAAATTTTAAAACAAACAAATCCCCTTAAGGCCATAAAAAGATCTATCGAAGACCACCTAGTTGATTCACAAAGGCAGTTATGTAGGTCTATATCCCAACTACTTAAATCTCACATACCTAGCTTCTAACATGGATGCAATGAAGTTGAATTAATTATCCATGTTAGCAAGGATCACTAGGGGTTCCTTGAATATCATCTTGGCTTGAGTCACCAACCTCTAGCAGACTTGGAAGGGAGCTTTCATTCACACCTATACCATAGATACCTAGTTGATGCTCATCATGGATTACATTGATATATGCATAACTACTTGAGCCCTTTATTTTTTTGATTTTTTGACCTTATCCCTGATGACCTATATGAATTAACCCATGTAGACTCTAAATTTTCCCTTGTCTAGTATGGATCCATTTGATGTGAATATCATAGAGACATTGACCTCTTTAAATTAGGTCAATATATTTTTCCTATCCTCTTATAAGGGTATAGTTATAGTATGAGACATAGATAGCCATTCCTTCATATCCACCTTAATGCTAATGGTGTATGTCTAATACAACCCTAATTTTTAGGTGGGCATTAGTTTTAATTTTGGGAGTATACCTTTGTTAATTACCACCAACAACTTCCTACACTTCTTTTTTATCTCTATAATCCTCTCCAAGTAATCCTAAGTTCATTAGATAAGCATATTAATATCAACCCTAGCCTCCACCACCTTTCTTAGAATTGAAAATATTATCAGGAGGACCTCCTTGACCTACCCAATCATCCCAATGGGGAAGGATTTATTTACCTAGGATTATAATTTCATAACCTAACTTTATATGTACTTGAGGAGCTTCTTTGACATATCATGAGTTGATCAAAGATTAGAGAGTGGATTCTTATCCATCCTTTATTCCCTAGTGGAATTCCTCATATTAGTGAGGGAGAATATATCTTGATGGTTTTGCCATACCACTAGGTTCTCATCCTAGATTAACCTATGAATTAATGTCCTCTTCATGCTCCCTAAATCCTAGTTGAAGCTCCACTATGATTGGGATTAGAGGAACCATTGATGAAGGTGGAATAGGTTTTAATGGAGTATAAGTGATCTAAACTAAAACCTAAGGGTGATCTTCCCTCTACTTTTTATTAGATCTCTTACCTAGGTCATCTCTAGATGTTGTAGTGGAGGGACTAAATGGGATAGTAGGATCCATAAGGGTTGATGATAGAAGAATATAAATTTCTAAGGGAGGCACAAAGATGATTAAATGGGTGTCAAGATATTTCCTACCATTATAGATACACTTTTAATGGTTTTATCCATGATTATTGATGAAGATGTGCCTACAAGTACCTAAACTAAAGGTATGCCAAATGAAGGCACACAAGAAGGTTTTGGGTTATGGAATGGATGGATTAAAGGGATAAGAGGTAAATATGATAGAGAGAACTGAATCCAAAGGAAACTAGGTAAAATATAGGGGGTACAATGGTAAAATAAGAAGCACCACTTAGGGAGCTTGTAGGAGGGGAATGGAATATGTGGGTGTTATGACTAGGAGCTAGAAAGTGGTGGGATTGAGGGGTAGAAGGGAGATGGAGAAAATGGGAGGTGTAATTGGTAGAGACTATATTGGTGCTTATTACTATCCTTATTTTAGAATCACACCCAAAATTTTATTTACATTGATCCTTAGGATCTATGTGGCCTCGGGTCAAGGTGTCAGTGGTTGAGTCACCAACACCTAGGTTTCCTATCATCAAGTAACATGGGTCTGGATTGACTAGGGATAGATACTTAGAATTATTGGGGGAGTTAGAGGTGGAGTAGGGGTGAGAAAAGTGGGTTCCATTGGTGGTGGTGAAGGACAAGGTGTAGTAGTGACTAGAGGAGGTAGATGAATTAGGGAATGAGGAATAAGAGATACTTGAGGAGGTAGAGTTAGAGCTTGAACATGAGGAGAAGGTGGAAGAATGCCCTAAAAAATTATCCTAGAGATATTGGGAGGAGTTGGAGTGTAATTCTCCATAGAGAGAGAAGGTGTTAGAGGGGGAGTAGATGGTCCTACTTGGACCTTCTTTCCTTTATTCTTCTTCCTAATAATGATCTAAGATAACACCTCCTCTCTCCATGGAATTCAAAATCATCCTTAATTTGATGGTCTTAGTTTATATTAAGGTATGTTAAATACCTCACTAGGTGAGCTCTAATCATGCCCTCAAGGTCCTAATACCTTAGCTTGGCTCTCCCTAGGGTGAATTATTCCAACCTGGTTGCCATTTTCTAGAGGGGATGGAAATCTTTGTACACATGGTGCCTAATGGAGATTAGGAATAGTGGGCATTCATTCTATTATCAACCTATGCAAAAGATGAAAATACCCTCTACCAACTAGGAGGAAATCTAATGCTCTACTAGGCAATCTATAAAAAAAGTTTGGAAAGTAGAGGGGTTGCTTGAGGATGCCCATAATTTAAATCAAGGTGTCCTCTCTATAGTACTAGTAGTCCCTAATGGCAATTATGGACTTGGATTTCTTGTGATAAATAGGGAATTGGGGCCTACATTGAACATGTTGTAGACCACTAGATATAAGTGCTCATAGATATCCCAAATTTGGTTATTTTAACCATTTCCATATAGTTTATAGAAGACTACATGGACTGTCGATCCCCTAGGAACCCACTCAATAAAAATTAAAGGTTTGAAGGTGAGTATCATACAAACCTTGTCCACAAAGTAGCTCAACATGTATAAATTTCCTCTAGATTAGGAATATACTATGGCATTGACCAACTTGAATTTTATTATACCTCTCATGTATGGAACTTTAGAGCATGTACGATAAAATAATGGAGGGTCACCCATAATTCATTAACATGCAAATACTCTTAGGCCCTAAATAATTGGTTCAACATAATCATTATTACTTGGACCTCCTCTTAGAAGGTATAAAATGTGTTGAAGTGATCTTGAATATATATAATGATAATCATTAGTAATATTTCCTTAGGATTTTATAAACACACACACTCATCATCCTATATTAATGGTGTCTGGCAGCTCACTTTCTATTAATTCAAGTTTGAGTTAGTGGCTAGATATCTTGTCTTGATTTCCTAATATGGATTTAATTTAGAGCTCATGATCCTCTACCACCAAAAAATTTTATACATGGTGATGGGATGTTTTAAAATTATCCAATTGAGCACAAATTTCTATTTAGTATATGCCCAATACATGGTAGGCATGCAGTCACATCTCTTCAAGGCTTCCCAATTAATTCTCATTTTTTACCATGTGTCATCCAATCATTGACTCTATCATTAATGGTCAACACCTAAACATGGCTTCATACTCTATGTCATACCCTTATTAAATTTGAGGTGTCATTTAAGGACATATTGCACCCTCTAATTGATCCTCAAGCTCCATTTATACCCCATTCTAACCATTTTGGGGGCTTAGTTTATCATCCATTCATATGTCTTATTATGCTATGTGGTTCCCTCTTAGTGAACTAAGATATATTGGGATATAACATATATGATAGTTCCATGGATTGGTTTCTATAATATCTTCAAACATGGCTCCATTTGAGTGAGATTGGATCTCCCAAGCTCTGACATCTATGACATGTTTAAACTAGCCATTCTGCTAATTGGCAATATGGTGCCCTCTAAGTGGGATGTGGTCTCCTAGGATCTAATATATCTTATAGGTCTAGTTGAATAGATGCTTTGATAATTGGAAAAATGACACCCTATAATTGGGTTGGGATATCCTAAGCTTTGACATCTAAGATATGTTAGGTAGAATGGTTTCTCTAACAATTGGAGATAAGGTGCCTATTGAACGGGCCAGGATTTCTTTGGATCTAACATATTTGATAGGTTAAGGGGACTATTTGACCTAAAAAATGTATATGTATCATCCTCTGAGTGGTTTAAGATATCCTAGGATTTGACATCTTTAATAGGTCATGGGGACTAACCATTATGATAATTGGTGATGTGGCACCCTCTGATTTGGCTAGGCTCTCATGGGCTCTAACATCTATAATAGGTCTAGGGAATGGCTACTCTAATAAATATTGATGTGTCACCCTTTGATTTATCCATTTTCCCCAATGAAACCCACAAAAAAATACTAAGTAAGAAATGAAAATACATGTAATAAATTAGTACTTTACCTGACTGTCACTAAGATTCTGCTTTTCCATAAAGGGCATTAGGTCCATTGCTCTTGGAAAGGGACAAGAATCTAGGAACTTATTTTAAAATTAGACCTATATTTTTATCACCCTAAATACTTATAATAAGTCTACCTTGGCCATAAAATAAATAAGGCTTGTCATTGCATTGGGAAATTAAGGTGTCATAATCTTCTAAGGGTCTAGTTCATGCAAAGCTGATGAGAATAAAAGAAAGGACTTGGGAGCATTAGTTTGATAATTTTAATATAGGGGTCCCCCATTTCAAATAAAATGAGTCATGTTAGCCACAACAAATGGTGAGTTCCATGGGTAAAGTGATGACCAACACGTAAAACCCAACTAGTTAAATTTTCTCTCCTTACGTAAAATACATATTATAATAGAAATATTCATACATAGTAGAAAAGAGAAGGAACTAAAGTCTCATAATAACATGTCACATACTAATATTTCACCCTATATATGGCCACTAAAATGTGTAAGAAGTGATTTTTTATTTTCTATTTAATTATAGATTCTATTCAAGCAAGAAAGGTTAGACTAGATATCACGATCAAAATAGGGTGTTAATAGCTTTATGGCTTAGAGGGGATATGGTTGGGGAATTGATCTAATTATAGAAAGGTATCCATATCCTTGATAAATATATATTTGGTCATGTTCATGGCCTTGTTCCACTACCATCTAGGTTCGAAATCCTATGGTGTAGGTTGCCTATATAGCCCTTTCAAGGAGGACTCAAAATTTATATTTTACATGCTTTTATTATCCTTCTCTAAACTCCCTTGTGAAAATATTTTATTTTATTAGTATTTTCCATTGAGGGTTTGAGAACAAGATAAGGTTTAAAGATGATGAGGAAGCCTTGAATACCCAACCAGTCTTTGATTTGCTTGGATAATCTTATATTTTATTGAGATGTTATATTAAATGAATCTTAGTGGTTCTATTAGGATGTGGGTATTCTAAAATCTAATTTCTTCTCCTAGAATAATTGGCCTCTCAAATATGAAATGTTAAAAGTTTCAATTACCATCCCTATCTTACTTAGATCAAAGGATTTAACTTGTGTCTTCCTGATTCTTAATGATCCTTCTCAGGATTTCACCATCACCTAGAGTAGCTAATTACAAGTTCAGACATCAGAGGAATAAAAAAAACAAATAAAAAATAATGAGACAAAACATGAAACAAAAATAAAACATGCATCAAAAGGAAAGACTTAACAAAATAAAACATATCTAATATATACATTATCACCCTTGCTCAAATTACTCATAAATTATGCTAGATTAGACAATCGAGAAATAGTGCTTTAAGAACTACTCATTTACTGGAAGTGGTAACTCATTGACCTTGAGATACTTAAGATGAAAGGCATTTTGACCTAAGATTTTGGATATTTTGTATGGTCCAATCTAGAAGGGATCAAATTTTGAGTGTTGGAATTTCTCCTCATGAAACCTGTCCCACATTAGGACTATGTCAAAGATTTTGAAGGTCTTGATCTTATCTCTTTTATTGAACCACACTTTGATTGTATCTTGGTGTTTTTTAAATCTTAAAAAAGATTTATCCTAGGCTTCCTCTAAATTAATTAGGCCTAAAAGTATATAATTCACATTATCATCTGGCTCCATGAATGGTTGCATGAATTTATAAGTCATCAACCTGAGCATGAATAATATGATTGACTCGAGTCCATAAACTATAAGGCAAGGAGATATTTTGAGGGGTTGTTTATACCTGGTGTAGCCCACCCATAGGATAAAATTTAGTAATGATTGCCATTCTTGGGGTTTATCTTTAAATGATTTATTTATAGTGTCTATTAAATTATTATTAGTGGACTCTACTAATTCATTCGCTTGTGGGTACTAATTGGATGATAATATTAACATGATTCCATTATCATATGGCCACTCTATAAATTCTATATATTGAAATGCTATACCATTATCACATACCAAAGATATGGGGACCCCAAGATAGGTGGTTATGGTGTTTTATAGGAATTTGATAACTTCAACAATAATGCTTTTCTAGTTGAAATTGCCTAAGGAACACCTCATGCAATAGTATTTTCCTGTGAGGACAAACTTATGGACGGCTGATGAATTAGGGTTGATGAACCCCATGAAATCCATCCCTCATTATAAAAATGGTGTATACTCTATGATGGGATGTAGTGGAATTGTTGCATGGGTTTTTATTTTAGAAAAGGTCTAGCACAAATGGAAAAAATGAACATGGGCACAAATATATTTGAATAGTGTGGGCTAGTAGTAGCCTATCCAAAGAAATTTATGGGTAATTGTGTTTGTTTTAGGGTGGTTGAATCTTAATATTTCATGGAAATTTGACATTATTTCTTTATCCTCTTCATGTAACATGCATCAAAATTATATTATTTCATTTCTTATGAAAATAACTCCCTTATTTAGCTTATATTTTGTAACCTTCAAACATGGGGCCCTCTTTTGTGTGTGGTTGAGTCTCAGAGGTGCATTTCCATAGAGTAGGAAATACATGACCATGACATACTATTATTATTTTAGTACTCTCTTTTGGTCCACTTTTTGTGTTAAAATCCTTAGATATATCTCTTTTATTATCTAAGTAAGACCTTTCTCTCTAACTAGTTTGGCTAGATTGATTTCCAAGTCATACTCTTGTAATTTTGACATCCATCAATCTATTCATTCACCCAACTCATTCTACTCCAACATTTGATTTACATCAACATCTAGGAAAATTGCATGTTGTTTATTCCAAAGGATGTAATGTCTAAATTTATTCACTTCCTTGATCAGGACATAGGCATTCTTGTCTATAGTAGAATATCTTATCTTGACATTTTTATTATTAGTGCTCAAGAAATCAATGGGGTGATCTTCTCCCTCAAATTTTTGGGTGAGACAAGTAGCAGTGGTGTGTTTTGAAATAAAGGGATAGATATATAAATCTTTCATATAGTCAAGGTTGATGAGAACTTGGGCTTACATAATGACATCCTTAATATTATCCTAAAAATCCTTATTTGGTTTTGCATGTCATTCAATGTTATCATCCTATTTAAACATTACATTCAAGGGTTTTACTATTTCAAAAAAATTGGAAATAAATTTATGCACAAAGTTAATTTTATAAAATAAATATTTCATTTATTTCTTAATTTTAGGTAAAGGCAATTTGGAAATTACACCCATCCTTTTGGGGTTGATAGCAATACCTTCTTTTATGACAATGTGACTAAGAAGTTTACCATTGGTGACATCGAACACACTCTTATTTGTGTTTATATAAATTCCATAACTTCTTCATATTTCAAATACCTTTTCCAAGTAGTGCACATGATCCAACATATATTTCAAAAGCACAATTAGGTAATCCATATAGATTATTATATGTTTACCTATCAGTCCTTAAAAACTTAAGTCTATTTCCCTTTGTCAAGTGACACTAGCATTAATCAACTTGAAGGGAATTAATTTATAAGTAAATGTTCCCTAATTTATGTTGAAATTAGTCTTATTCCTATCTCAAGTTTGACCAAGACCTAGTTGTATTCAAAGAAGCCATCCAAAAAGGACATCATTTGAGATCCACTCACCATTTGGATCACCTTGTCAAGGGAGGTCAATGGTTCATTATCTTTATTAAAGGCTTAGTTCAAGTTTAATAAGTCCACACATAAGCATATTTATCCATTTTTTCACATAGTTACTAGGCTGGCCACCCAGGTGGAGTGGAAAACTAGGAAAATTATCCCTATAGAAAGCAACTTATGGAATTCTTTGTATATTAAGGGCTTCATGATTGGGTTTACTAGCCTTTATCTTTACCTAAATGGTTTTTGGTTAGGTTTTAGGGGGATAGTGTGAGTTATCACTCTCAAGTATAAGACCTTAATTTCCCCATAGGCCTAGACAATCACATCCTTATATCTCAATAGTAACCTTCATAACTACTCCAATTCATGGTTTTCTAGTCATGACCTACATTAACTATCTAGGGATTTTTTATCTAGCTGAGTTTGATGATTTAGTAGTTTTAGCCTCATACATAGGATTTTTTACTTAGTAGGTGGGGTCTAAAGCATCGAATGATATTTCTAATGACATCATCCCCTTCAAGAACTGGTTCCCATGAATATTCAAGATCCCATATTTATCTAACTCATTCCTATGGTTGTCTCTATGTTTCTCATCTATAACTTAGGTCTTGAGTATTCCATTATTTATAATAAGTTGGATGATATATTGGTCATATTTTAAGACCTAAAATGTTGTCACATTTTCATAGATAGAGGGACATGGGATGAGTTCCATGGATAACTCTTGCAACTCAATGTCATCTAGGGGAGTTAGGTTTGTTGTCACAAATGCTAGTGAGTTGGCTACTCAATTTTACTCTCGAGGGATAGGGATGATATTAAATGTGTTAAACATCTTGATTAGGTCCCAATCCCTATGTTTATATCTCTTGAGGTATGATATATTTAATTTAAATTTAGTTTTGATCTAGTTGACCACCAACTTAATGTCACTAAGTAGTCTCAATTTGTTTGCCTTATATTCCAATGAAAATTACAATCCTAATATTAGAGCTTCATACTCCACTAGATTATTTGTGTAGGGAAATTGTAACCTATATGGTGCTAATTTTTTCTCCCTAGGGGGTATATAAATATAAAACCATCCCCATTTCCTTGTTTTAAATGAGCTCTCTATATATAGAGAGACCATTGGTCAAGCAGGTTAGAATATGATCAGCTTGATATTTGGGTGGCTTTATGCTTAGTGTGTATATGTCTAGGTCTAAGGAAACTAGGTTTACCTTCTCATTAATTGAGTTATACTCAGTTATCATGTGTTTCATGCTGTTCTATCTATCTACATAGATTTGGTTGGATAATGATTTCCATAAAAACCACATATGGGATAATTCTTTGGCCATATACCCATTTAGGGCTTAGGACTAATATTTACTAAGGAACATATCATAAGCTTTGAGGATATCCACTATTTGGATGTCTAAGAAGTGTTGAAACCTAGTCTTAGACTCTAACTATATGTGGATATTGAGTAGTTCACATATCATTTCTAATTTTAATTTTTCTAGCTAGAACACTACCTTGTTTTAGTTTATGGGGACCAACTTGAGCTTCTCACATATCTTTGATGGAATCACATTGGTTGAGGATATTGAATCTACTAAAAAGTTATGTAGATTATTTCTAAACAAATAGTTGGTAAGAGGAAAGTAGGCACCTCCATCTTATTTTTATGAGTGAGCACATTGGTGTGCACTTCTCCTAGTTTTGGCTAGGTCAGTGGGGTCATCTTTTAAGTCAAGGATTTCAATAGGAGATCCCATTGCTTAGTGATTTGAGAAAGATCATGAAGTTTGATATTATCCTTGATATTTTTCATATTATCCACTATGTTATAACCCCCTTTACATTCGACCAGTGGGGTTTACATAGGTGCTTTAGGTTCTTAAGGTCTTATAGGTAGAGGATCATTCCTAACATTTTGGTCTAGTGGGGTTGCACCATTATTAGGAGTCAAGGTAGTAAGGGGTAGTTGTTATTGTATATCTATGAGGTAATAGCTATTATTAGAGAATTTTTTATATGCTTTCACCTCACTAATACCCTCCTTTGGCTCATTTTATTCTTGGTTAGGCAAATTCATGTTCTCTAACACCATAGTAGTATTAGGGGATTTAACTATGTTGGAGGATTTAGTGTGATTGGGGACCACTTCATACTCTTGCATTTACTTTTGAAATATCTCAAAAGCATAAACGAACTCCATGCAGTCTAGCTCTCATGGGTTATGTTATGCACTTGACATAAGTTAGGAAGTTTATGTCAAAGATAATATTTTCGAGTAGCCTATTGGGTGAGGGTTCTACAAGATTATGAGGGTGGTTATAGTTCTTTCTTGGTCTTTGATATGTGAAGTTTTTGTTTTAATTTTACTCATTGTATTTAATCACCTTCTTTTGTATCCCAAGGAAACCATTACTAAGTTTTTTTACCATTCACTGAATGGCATCCAACTCATTCTTATTGGACTCCTAAGGTGTGGTTTGGGTATTATTATCTATTGCTAATATTATCAGGTGTTATGTTTGATGGATCAATTTATGGCTCGTAGGTTAAGGAAACATAGTTTTTTGTTTGAAGTGGGATGATCTAGCATGAGTTGATGCATTATATGGTGTACCTAAAGTATTGAAGAATTCTAACTAATGTCGTACAAGAAGCTCAATGTGTGCATTTATGGTAGCACACTAGGAGTGGGGGCCATCATGTGGCTTTGTGGGTTTATGTGCCTATCTACCTTGATGTACCCTACATAATCCAAGTATAGGTATTTTATGTTTGTGTCTCTCCTTATAAACATGGTTGTATAAGGCTCTAGTGCATTTTTATACATTTAAAACACTAGTTGTGGGTTAGGTTGATAATGCATGGTGACCTAGATGCACATCTTTTGAAACCTAGTGTTGAATCTCCTGATAATATCATTGGGATTCATTTTGATACAATAAAACTAATGGTATAGGATACTAGGGTCTATCACTTGCTAAAATTGGGAAAGGAAAGTAGTACAAAAATGGTCCCAACTTAGAATAGAATCTTTTGAGAGGATGAGAAACCAATCATATGCTAAGTCCATTAGTGTGAAGGGGAAAATATTTCATGCCATGTCATCATGTTCTACATTTATAATCATTAGGGTAATTTTATAAGAATTTATGTGTTCTTTATTAGTTCATCCCATGTCAAGGGTAAAATAGAGAAGATACCTCTCAGGGTTCTTAGGTAAGTTATGGATAACTCCTAGGACATTAATGGTAGAGCCAACTAACTAGGCCATATTAGGCTAAACATTTATAATAGGTTGTGGGGAAAAAATGATAGGAATCATGGTAGGTATAAGTTGTTTGATCTTGTCTTTTTAATGAAAAAGTAGGGGAGAAATTACCAATTGGCTATTTTGGGACCTAACCCAGGTAACATGTGAACTAGTCTCTAAGATGTTTCATAATAAATTAGTGGTTAGTAAATTATTATCAATAAACACAATCTTGACACACCCATAAACTAATGACAAGTTTGAAATACATGGGTTTAGGACCTCCTTCTAGTGCCATCTATTATCTCATCTAAACCTTGGTTTATTAAACATCCATGAAATTAGTATTCCCTCAAAGGAAAAATGGGAATAATGATGGAATTTCAACCTCCATTTATGATTGATCTAGGATTAGCCTAGGGCATGGTTGTGGGTATTTGACTTCACAATGTAGTCTGTGTGAGTAGTCTCCAAGAGATGTAGTCTCACCACCACAATTTCAATATGAAGTTCTTGCACGTAGATCTAATTATCAAATCTTGTTATTATGTTTCATGCAATGTGATATTCTATTTATAAATACAAATGGAGAGGATAGTTTAGTCTAATAAAAAACAAAAAATAGATGGGAGAGTAAGGTAGAAAAGTGAACCTCTAGGTCTAAAATGAAATCAATGCATTAACCATCAAACCAAGTGTCCTCACCATAATTATACCGCTATAGAATAAGTTTCACTAAATTTCTACCTCCAAGAACACATAGTGGGAAGAGTCTAAGTATACAAGAGAGTTTGACTCAAATATGAACCTTCACTAGATATAAGTACTAGGAGTTTATAGTAAACTACACATAAACTCCCAATGGTAATTTGTAGATTAACACATAAACTAACAACACTCCAGAAGATAAATGAGAGAGCTCACTATGGATCATAAATCCATGTTGATTATTTTGAAGTAATTTACTTTAAAGTTTTGTATTTTCTTGACAGTTAGTAGTTCCTTGGCACCTCTCAGCAGTTTCCCCTTTCAGCCCTTTCTTTTTTTGGTTCCCCTTTTTCAAAAATTTTCTAAGTTCCAAACTCCTTCTACTTCCTCCACGTGCCAACTTGATACTCATCCAACTTGGGGAAAACTTCATTCCTCTCAAGAGGAGTGATAGCTTGAAATGAGTCATCCCCACACTCCTCAAATTTTATGTATTTTGGGTTGAGCCTCCAAGCAATGCCATTGGTTGATATAACTAGGGGGGCATAGAGCATTTAATACAATATTTAAACATAGATTCACCACATAGCATCCTCATTCTCATTTAGTGAGTGAATGCCTAGCTTCCTCAAGGGAAGCGTCAGCTTGACATGTGGAACCCCTTTTCTCAATCATGATAATAAATCCCTCAACCCCTTCAAAGAAGTATTGGCTTGACATGTGTCATCCCCACACTTATCCAAGGGGGATGTCAGTTTACTAGAGATTGAAAGAGCACAATTAGATGAAGATGTGGGTCCCCCCTTTCGAGAAAGATTTTGAAACACTAAAAGCTTTGTCTAAAGTGTGATCTTTTAAATTTGGAGGGAAACAAGGCCACTAAAAATGGCATAAGTAGACAACTCCATAAGTAGACATGTGGTGCCACCTCACTTTTCCTAAGTGTAGTGGCCATAACAGAAAGAGATAGTTGCACCATTTATGAGATCTAGGGTGTAACTACACTCATGAGTTCCAAATCATTTTCAGTATAATGAGATCATGGGCATGAGTGGTGGAATATCTAAATGTCATCTCTTCGAGTAATCTCTTTGCCTATATATTCAATATTATTCCCTTCTAGGAGGGAGCTAGTGATTATTTTATTTTTGCATTGTTATTTCTTTGAATAGACATTATAATATATTAGGTTATAATAGAAGTTAGATTTTTTGTTATGTATCCTTAGTAGGTGTGCCTCATAGATGTTAATGGATGCTTTATATGTGCCTTATATGGCCTTCTATATTCAATTCCATATCCACAATGAAGAGGACATGGTGTTATGTGTTATTCAAAGTTAAAACTATCTCTATTTGCTATCTCTTTTATTCTAATTCCATAGTGTAGATCTTTGTTTATGTTGTAGAGATCCTTTATGGTCTATGGTGTTTAGAGATTTACACTATTTTATGCAAGTTTATGTCAATGTTTCAAATCTTCTGGTGCATCACCTTAGATTAAATTTACTTTCATGTTGTTTAATATTTTTCTCTTCTACCCCTTTTCACCCCATAAATTGAATGAATAAATGGATTCTAAAATCCCAGAGGTTGCTTTATAGACCACATTTGGTCCCACATTTATAAATCTTCCCATATATTATTGTCTAACCTAAAGTGAAAGTTTTAGGCATCAATAGTTTAAATCTTTTTTGGCATGCCTAGTAGGACCGATCTACTAGTTTTCTAGAAAATAGATCAATTTTATGAGTCATAATCCTATAATAAGGTCAAAAAATACAAATAATCCAAATCTACTAATACCACCCTTGGAATTTTTTGCTCACCAAAGAGCTCTAGGGCATAATTTTGCATATCAACAACAATGACCACATCAATAACAAATGGCACATCATGTACCAAAGAGCTCTATGTCATGGGATAGTAGTAGCCCTCTAATCTCACCAACACCCCCAACCCAATGGGACCCCATACCTTTAAATGATTTAAAGGGGCTCCCCAAGTTCTCAGGGGAAGATTTCAAGATGGTAGATAAACACCTCTAAGATGTGGTAAATGTATGCACCATCCATTACATCAACACTCAGAATGTAGCATTGAGGCTACTACTAGCCTCTTTTAAAGGATGGGCTCTTAATTGGTATAGATATTTGATAGCTAACTCTATCTCTACTTGGTATGACCTATGTGATAGATTATTTGAGTGATTTAATGAAAAAGTGGACTGATATTCCATCTTATAGTAATTAATAACCATCAAAAAGGGCCCACAAGAAGCCATGGTCAATTTCAACACCAAATTTGAAAAGACTTGGTAAATAATTTCATTAGTGGCTCAACCACCTATGAGCATGGCCATTGTATTTTATCTAAAGGCCCTCAATTTATATATTATGGTTATGATCTAGTCACTTGGAGGTTAGCTTCTACCAAATGCATATGAGATTACAGTGAGGGTAGAGAATAACCTGATCAATGTACGAAGACTTCCTCTATAGATGTTGATGTCAATGTTCCTTAAGATATCATTTCCTTTGTAAGAATAAATGCTAAGCACTTTTGGATCCCTACCTCCTTCAAAGTATGCATACCCACCCACTCAAGCAAGCACATCTATTGCATCCTCATTAACTACTGAAATGAATGATATAAAGAGTATTTTGAGGAACTTCTCTAATGAGATTATAAATCTTAAGATGTAGTATGCTACTCCTCCAAAGCCCTCTTACAATAAATACTAAGAGAGGAGACCCCCATACCAATAGAACTAGCACCAAGATAGGTAAATTTTGAACTACTAAGGGTCAAATCATTAGGCATCGAATCATAAGACACAACTTGACAATCAAATAGTTGTGGTCCAAGATCCATTACACATAATATCACTGAGCATGAATAGATTACTTGTGGTTGGCTAGAATAACTTGGCTGATGACTCTAACTCATGGTCTTTTCTTGTACTAAACCTTATGAGCCCCAAAATTGTCCATGGGGAAACTTACAATAGAAGATCATTGAATAGAGATGGAAAGGAAATTTTTCTAGATTTGGCTTATACATACCAATCCCCAAGAATAGAAAACATTGTCCTAATGACACAAATATAGGGTATGTCCTTAGAACAAGAGGAAGTAATAGTTTTAGAACATGCACTATTCTCTTAGGTAGAATATGAAGATGTGGAATTTTCAAATGAAGTTGCCACATATATACCCCTGCAAGTGCAATCTGACTACTTCACATGGTCGATGAAAAGACTAGTTGAGAGCTCCAAAGCCTCTACAAGGCCCAAAATAACCTTCAAAAGTGTTCTAACACCTTAGCCTCTAACCATCATCTATCAAAGGCATGGTTAAGTAGTATAGAACAAAACAAAAGGCACTAAGGTCTTACCCCCAAAGTCATATAACATGTTAGAGTAGCTAAAAAAACACTGGATAATTTTTCCCTCTAGGATGTCTTGTCCATCCTTAAATAGAAAAACTTGCTAAAAAAAGCCTTACAAGAAAAGGAGGAGATCATATAAAATAAATCACCCATAGAGCATGCAAAGGAAAAAGGGAAGGAAACCAACATGAGCACATAGCCTTAGGTACCCTCCACATTCATCAATGCCAATAAAGGGGTAATTAAATCAAATCCTTCCTTGTTTTATCTGAATTTGATTATGGGTAAGAAACTATTGTAAAACTTCATGATCGACTTGGGTACAAGTTTGACGATGATACCAAAACTAATAAGTGATACACTACCATTGAAGTACGAGATTTTAAATAAGGAGATGATATATCTAGATGGGAAAAAGGTTCAAACCTTAAGACTCATCCATGCTCTTCCTTTCACATTATACTCTTGCCCAAACATCACTATACCATAAGATATTATGGTGATAGACATCCCACATATCTTTGGGCTATGTATATCAAGAAATTTCACTACCAATATTGGTAAATTTATGTCATTGGATAGGTCCCATCTGATCCTAAGGACCAAGCATGGTTTAAAGCTAAAGGTATTATCTAAGCCTCTCCACCCAGAGCACATAATGTATGAAGTAATGGAAAATTTCAAGGAAACACACCCCTCTTTTTCAAAGTGTAGACACTTGAAAATACCCCCTCACATATTTTTGATGTCACATCACCTTGGACTTGTCCTTGACCTTAGTTAGTTATTCACCTAGTTAATCACCCTTAGAAACACCTTTTTATACATTGACATTCATTAACATACCTAGGAAATTTTTTTAAACATTTTAAACATATAAAATTTGGACCCATTTTAACCCTTTTTAACATAAGAGTATGACCATCAATATTCAACCTAACCATCGATGGTTAGCCTAACCATCGATGCTCAAGTCACCAAAACTGCAACATAAAAAAAACATCCAACTATAGGCCAAAATTACATAGGCAAAATATAAACTTTCCCATGCACACCTTACAACTTTCTTTCTCTTTAAATTGACATCTTTATCCTCACCCAACATAGCAACTTTCTCTCTCCCTACTTTTTAGTTTTGGCTATAAATGCAAGGCTCTTAGAGGAAATGAGGATGTGAAAATTTGCATTTAGGCTCCCTTTCTTTCTTTGTGAAGGCATCCAAGACCCTAAAACTCTATCCACATGACTTTTGAAGGCTGAAGTATTATTATGCTACCCAATTTCCTTTATATTTCAACTATCACCTATTTGGCATTATACATGTATTCTCATGTTGTCTTTAGCATTTCCTTTCTATATTGAAGTTTCCTATTTAGATCAGACCATTTGTATATTACCCCTCACCCCAATAATCCACACTCTACCTTATCCTCATTAGCCACCTCCCACCAATCCCAATTGAAATATTCTATCACACTCCTATAATTAACTGTAGCTATTAACTATAACCATTGATAGTTATAAAAACCATCACTAGTCACCTAACCATTGATGGTTAGGATAACTATCACCAGTCACCCTAACCATTAACAGTCATTGTTAGGGAAAATAATAGACTATTATTTCTTCCCCTTTCACACCCAATCGACCTTATTTCTATTTTTGGCCTATCTACAGACTCTACTCAGATCCTCTGAACTTGACCTTGATCCACTTTTGCATGGTATTGACCTGTCATGCTACCTTTTATTAAATAGGTACTTTTATATCTTTCTAGCATAAACATTTGCTTTCTTATCAATCTTATGTAAACATATTTTATTTCTATTATCAAATATTTTTGTCATTATGGGAGTGGATTTACATCCATCCAAGGGGGCTTTATCTTATTAGATCTAGCATTGTTAGGTATTCCATCATTCATACTAATCTAACAAACAAATTTTTATAGTGCAGTCTTATTGCAGGTAGTCCTTCCTCACCAAAAAGGAGATCTCACTTCATTTGATCATCAACTAGTGTAATGTTTACTAGTTACACACCCCTCATATGTTGTTTTTCTCCCTTTCCCTAAAATTAAAAAAAATTAAGAAATAGTAGGAAACATTCTAGCATGCTCGGTGGGACCCCTTTTGGGTTTATAGTTCTCTTTAGGTATATACTTGCATTAGTGAAAATTCATGCTCTTTCACTTTTATTATTTATAAATTTCAAAAGATAGAAATTATATCTCTTTTCATTTTAAAAAATATTAAAAAAAATTCATCTTAGGGATAGGTTGCATTTTTCATCTTGCATTAGCTACATTTTTTAGCTATTTCTTGTTTGCATACAAAGACATTAAAAAAATTATTTTGGGTTAAAATTGAGTGCATCCATAATTTTACCTGCTTAATGATTAACTCACCTAGATTACTTAAATTCATTATGAATTAATTATGGCACACATATCTTACACTACCAAACCACTTGCACAAAACAAACATAAAAAATTACTTGAGACAAGGCCCATTGGGATTTCATCACACTTTGGATCACCTTACCCTACTTGGCAATCCCACTTGGATTTAATCACTAAGGGGAGGACCCATTACATTCTATGGTGGAGTATAAACTCTAGATAAATACTATATATTGGCTAAGTAGCCTGGCTGAGCTTTGGATTCATGAAGTGTGAGGAGTAAGCCCCCAATACCAGGCCATGTACCTAGTCTAGTGTAGATTCATTAAGCACCAAAAATTAACCCAAAACCATGCTTAGACATCTCTTCTAGTACTCAAATTGCAATCCATTTTCCCCTTTCACACTCTTTAAGGAATAAGCCAAAAGTGATCTGAAATAAATCCTAGAATTAATTGTGCTTTTAGTATGTGCTTTGCTTGTTTTGGGCTTTTCTTTGTTTGTTCATTATTTGAGGTGAGAGGTTCATTATCCATTTCCAATTTATCATATGGTCTTAACTAGAAAACAAGTGAGAAATCAAAGTAACTAACCACCATCTTCTTCTTCATCCTCATCCATGGATTACACCTCAGATGTTGATAGATAGTCCCATGCTTTGTTGCACCATTCTCCCCCACCTATGATGCCTCCCATAATTCCTAAAGGTGATCCAGATTTTTTCACCTTTCTAGACAACAACTTAGTTATTTTACAAAACTGTCTTAATACCTTTGCCTACCATACTTTGATGACTTTGGTTCCTCATGTGGATCCACCCTATGGTATGCCACACCACCTTATGGTTGGTATTACATCATATCAAGTTTTCGTTATCCAAGCTTCATCTTTTACCTTTGGTTAATATACCACCACCACTCAAACACCTATTACCCTAACCAATACCTCTAATGTTGGCTCAACTATACCATTTGTCACTTCTACCCCTTTTTTTGGAATAGTGTCTTCCATATCCATTTATACCATTCCCATAACCACAACCAATGTACTAACCTCTACACCACTTCAAAAATTGGTACTCTCCATACCAAAAACACTTCCCCCTATTAGTAATAGGGTAACTACCCATCAAAAACCTACAGGCACTTTGGGATTCCCAACCCAAAATGTGCCTCCATTAGCCAACCTAAATGTACCCCAAAACTAGCTATTATCCATTCCCTTGCAAGCCCCCATAGAACCATATCAATATATTCACAACTCATTGGGATATATTGCACCTTCCACCCAACCCTTAATGCCTATCAGTCTTTATGGGTCACTAACCCAACTTTAGGTCACCACATACTAATATGTGCCTACCTCTGTACCTCCTATCACATACCAATTCATATCTGCAACTTAGCCTCAATAGATCTTACCACCAAATTATGTAGATTCTCAACCCCAAATTGACCTAATAAGGATTCTATTGGATAATATGACCCAACTAGAGTCATCTATATCTAGGTCCCATAACCTTTTATCCTATAAACAAATCTATAATGAACCTATCAACCCTTTTGTCATGATTCATTCTTATATTTCTTAATGGGATCTCCCCAAATTCTCTAAGTTTTAGGGTAAGGATGATCCTTAGAAACATTTGAGGGAATTTCACCATTATTGTTTCTTGATTACATATGATGATGCCCTCCTTCTTTAAACTTTCCATATGTCTTTATCAAGGCCCACCTTGGATTGGTACAATGCCCTTCCTAGACATTATATCTTTTTATTCTTGCAACTCACCCAAATTTTATTAGAACATTTTTCTATCAATATATACAAGAAGGTCTCCATAAATGACCTTTATTCCATTAGGTAGTTTGATTATGAATCAATTTCTAACTTTAGTGCATGATGGTGAGGTCTCATTAATCAATTATCATTTTCACTACCCTAATTGGAACTCATTAAACTTTTCTCTAAGGGTTGCATAAAACAAATCACTCCCACCCTTTAGGTGTAAACATTTATAACCTTTGATGAATCATTTACAATGGCATTCAAACTTGAGAACCAAGCCATAGATGAGGGTAAATTGAAATTATGAAATAAGAATTCTAGCTTCAAACCCAATAATCCCTCTTCCACCAAGACAACCAACCAATCCAATTCTAAAGCCAATTTTTTTTCCAACTTAGTGGTGCTAAAAGTTTCCCTACTTCTATCCATTAATCAACCCCATCAAACCACTCCTTTTAACCTTGCTTATCCACCAAACCAAAACTGTGACCCCCGTAAATAATTCACACCTATAGGAGAATCTTATGCCTATGTAATAGACAAACTACTCAAAACTAACCTTATTCAACTTTCACCAATCAAACCACCCTAAAAATTTGACGCCTCTCACCCTATGCTTGGGTGGTATAATGAAAATGACCATTATGATTTCCATCAAGTCATTGAACATGACATAAATTAGTGTAACACTTTTAAAAGTCTTGTCAAAAACTTGATTGATAATGGTGAATTATGATTTGATAACCCCAATGCACCTCCCAACCATTCTCTTGATATTTTTTGCAAACCATTTCCTAACCATCCTCCACCTACCCAACCTATGACAATAAATTTGAGCCTTCTTCATATCATGAGGCACACATAATTAAAATCTTCATAAATGATCCCATGGGGGATGAGACTCACATTTTTATTGCTCCTTCACCAACCTCACCTATGGAAGAAGAAAATTCACCTCTTATAGAAGGATCTAGAGCCCCTGCATCTCTAATTTATCAAACCATGCCCATGACTAATTATTTCATAAAATTAGATGTTTCTTTAACCACCTCTTCTTTTACCCTACCAAATGAAATGATGTAACTCCCTTCTTCTCCTTTAGACACCATAGCAAAGGAAGGAGTTAGGACCATACCTACACCCTTGATCAAACAACCATCTCCTCCCTTAATCAACCCATAGAAACCATCATTTTGGAACCTTATAACTAAAGTAAAGATGAATGAACCATTTCCTCTTCTTCACCTAAGGGCTTAACATTTTAAATGACTAATCAAGGACCCAACCCTATTTACAAGCCCTTTTCTCAGTTATTACAATGTCTATAATTTGCTTCACAACCAAACCTAAATAGAGCCACCTTTTGGCACTATTTGGGGCTCCCATACCAAAATAGAACTAAATTCTTGACGTCATTGGCATCCAGTCCCCAACCTATTATCACCCCATCATCAAACAATTATTTCTCCCAAGACATGATAGAATCATGTCACCCATCTCCACCTAGATCATCTCATAATCTTCTCAGTAAAATAGTCAATAATTTGGGTATCCTTCCCACATTTATAATCATCCATCCCCCCATCAAGTTAGACCTAACCCCCTCTAGTCTACTTAAAAAATCACCAACCAAGATGAATTGAAGGTTGTAGTTACCTAAACCTCATCCATGATCTTGACCTTTGTCATCCCATTCTCATTTACCATCTATTTTTGGACCCCACCCTTCTACCATTCTAATCACTCATTTCACTTCAATTAAACCAACACCATTTTTTATGCCTAATCCTCCACCATCTAGGCCATCGACATCTTCATCATTCTTAGATAGTTTATCCCCTTCCACATTTCCACCTATTATCAACCCCCCAACCTCTACTTCAAAACCATCTACTAGTAACCTGATCACAACTAAGCTAATCCAACCCAAACCATCTACCAAAGTTACCCAACCACCTACCCTCTCTAGGGTTAAGACCATGCCTAATAAGTTTTCTATTTCCTCAAAAAGCATTGCAATACCCATAACACCTCTAAAGGAATCTTAATCTATTATTTTATAGAGGTTATTATAAGTATCCACCATTAAACGTATACCTATTAAATTAGTCACCCCCTTCAATACTAAATGATATTGGTTTGATGATACTCATATCTATACATACCATAAGATGCTAGGATATAACACAAAGAACTACAAATATCTCCAAACTCTTGTTCACTTCTTATCTAATTATGATGATTTATTATCTAATGAACCACTTTCACCTTCCTTACCAACCCAAATGTCAACTCAACTTATCCAACCACCATCCCAACTAACACCTGATTCCCCACTTTCATCTAAAAGTGGGGGGGAGAGAATTGAATCCATCACTTAGTCTAATTGATCCTATTGTCCATACCATCCACATGATTACCTAATCTTAGGCTCAATAAAGGGGTAAAGGAAGAACCAATGCACCTATTCCATTGGCATATCCTTCAGACTTCAAATCAATACCCAACACTAACACCTTTACTTATGCCATCACTAATGCCCAAGTTGTCCATCCTTGGTGCCCCTCCATCTAACCCTTTTGAATCCATTCAATGGACCATGTTGAAGAGAATCCACCAAACACCGATCAAGATGATTCTTTATGAGTTAATCAACATGTCACCTCATCACCGTCAGGCACTGATGGAGGCTCTATAATCCATAGAGGTTAAATTAGATGAACCTCAACCTCTTATGTCCTTCATTAGAGCCCTCTAATATTCAACCATTTTTACCTTCTAAGTTTTTGAGATACCTCTAGCACACTCTAAGGAATCTAATCTTCCCCTCTTTGTCACTGTATACATTAATCACACCTATGTCAAAAGGGTGATGATTGATGGAGGAGCCAACATGAACATAATATCCTACCATGATTTTGATTAACTATGTTTACCAAATAATGTCATGGCTAAAATCATAGTAGTTCTTCTCTCCTTCAACAACACAATGGCCACTACCTTGAGGACCATAGTCCTTCAAATATGCTTGGGGCCTTGTACTATTCCTAAGTTATTTTATGTTGTAGAGGGTGAGTTCCAATATAACATTCTACTTGGATGCCCTTGGATCTAAGCTATGAGTTTTATCCCCTCTACTTTACACCATTATGTCAAATTTGAACATGAAGGATAGGTTATAACCATCAAGTCTAATCCCAGTCCCTTTACATCTTGTAACATGACCTATCAACCTAATGATGTATTTCTTACACATTCATCTCCCATAAACTTAACCAACCCCATTACCATAATTGTATCACCAATCATGACCCATGATGCTTATACCATAAATAATGATGAAGATTCAACCAGCGTATCTATTTCTTCCTCCTAGATTCCCATTTAGGACTCCTTGGCACAAACTTTCCAACATCTCTCCCTTTGGGAATATTAACTTTTAACCTTATATGTTCTTCCCACTCCATATGAATATGGGAATATTCAAAATGACCCTTCATATGATCCCAACATAAGAACCATCACCCCCTTTGAACATTCCAACAATTGAACATATTTTTTCTATTGGGTACTTGATTAACCACTCCTCACTCCTATAACCACTCCATATATTCAACCTTTCACTTCTAATTTTTCCTATTTAATCAATTCATCCTTTGCCAAAACCTATCTTCATAATTGTTCTTGGAAAATATTTGGTATGGGCTTTATGAATAAGAACCTCATGAATTGCCCATTATCAAAACTCATAAACCTCATGAGTTATTTGGGATTAGATTCAAATCACTAGAAGAGCTCACCTCACTAGAACCTATTACTAACCTTTCAGAAGTAATTCCATCCTCACCCAGTTCATCTTACCAATTTAAAGACTCTGATATCATCCCATCAAATTTTTTTTGATCAATACCATTAGCTTAGGCCCATTGAATTATAAACAAGATGGCCAAACTAAAACCTTTCCTCTCATCTATCCTAAACTGATCAACCTTGATTCACCCACCATTCATATCATTGAACATCATGATGATGATTCCATCCTCACCTACCTTGGTGTATGAGATACTTCTATCCATAAATCTCTCCCTCTTGAAAAATAAACCATACTCAATGAATCAACTATCAATGTTAACTTGGGGACCTAGGCAGACACTCATATCATTAAAATTGGATAATCTTTAAATTCAAATGAGTAGTGGGATTATCTCTCCTTCCTTTGAGACCATATAATCTCATTCACATGGTCTTATCAAGACATGCTTGAGATTGACCTTTCCATCACACTCAATAAAATCATTACCTATCCTAAAGATAATTTAATATGGTAAAAGATTTACAAAATGTACCCTCACATAGCTTTTCTCATCAAATAATAACTTTAACATCTTTATTATATCAACTTCATTTAACCCATTGACTATCCATAATGGGTCTCTAATATTTTTCCCATTACCAAACCCACCAAGGACTCCATCTTTGTGTGGATTAATATGACCTTAACCTTGCATTCCCCAAATATGAGTTTCATTTACCTAACATCAACCAACTATTTAATCTTACCATGGGCCATGAGATGTTATCCCTCATATATGGTTTTTTAAGATATAGTTAGATCCTAATTTCCCCTTTAGACCAACATAAAACTACCTTCAGTATTCCTTAGGGAACCTTCTACTAGCGAGTCATGCCTTTTGGTTTAAAAAATGTAGGTGTAAATTATGAATGAGCCATAACCTATATCTTCCATGATATTATCCATAATATTATAGAAGATTATGTGAATGATCTCCTTGGGAAATCCAAACACTGTGAGGACCATTTAGTTGTTCTTGCTATCATTTTTTATTGACTAATCCAATTCCACATCTATCTCAATCCCAAGAAATGCATTTTTAGGTTTCTTTATAAAAAACTCCTTAGCTTTATCATTTCCCTTCATGGAATCTAAATTGATCCTACTAAGGTCAAAGCCATCCTAGAAATAACTCCAACAAACCTTAAACAACTTTGTAATCTGTAGGGAAAAATCCAATTATCTATCACTTCATCTCATAATTATCAGATAGATGCCAACACTTTCAACATCTCCTAAAGAAATACACCTCCTTTAGATGGACCAAATGTTTCCAACAAGCCTTTGAATCACTTAAGTAGTACCTACTTTCTTCACTAGTTATTATCCCACCTAGGGATGACCAACCTTTCTACCTTTACATCTTTGCCACCAATCACTCTTTAGGTGCAATGTTGGCTCATCAAAATCAAAAAACAAAATAAAATATCATTTATTATATTAGCCACTTCCTTTTGGAGTATGAGACATGATATACCCATCCTAAAAATATTTGTCTCCCTCTCATTTTTGTCACCTCTAAACTACGTCATTACCTTCTCAATCATAAAACATATGTTATTACCATCACTGACCTAGTTAAGTATATGCACTCAAAGCCATATCAAAATTAATTTATGGATAAGTGGATCATGCTTCTATTTGAGTTTAATATTGAGTTTCTTCACCAAAAATACATTAAAGGGTAGGTTATTATTGACCAATTGGCTGAAGTCCCCTCCCAGATAAACAACCCATTCCATTAACCTTTCTAAATGAGTCTATCACGACTCTTTCTTAGGAAGACCCCCTTACCAAATTACCATGTTTTTTGATGGCTCTAAATACCAAAATGGTGGGGGTACAAGCATAATTTTCATTCCTCTTCATGAAGAACCTCTTCCACTATCCTTCAAACTCAACTTTGAATGTACTAACAACATGGTAGAATATGAAGCTTTGGTTATTAGTCTCCAAAATACTCTCGCCTTAGGAATCAAAACCATATATATCCTCGGTGATTCTCAACTCATGATCAACCAAGTCAATGGGTCCTATCATTGTAAAAATGACATTTTAAAAAAGTATAAGCTTCTTATTGACAAGATCTTGACATCTTTTAAATGTCATCAGATTAATTTGGTACCTTGATCTACTAACAAATTCATAGATATAATGGCCTCCATTGAATCTCAATACCCTATCAACCTAATGAATATAAATTATTTTTTACAATCCACCACTTCATCAAACCTTCATATACTAGTTCAAACCTTTCAACCATCTGTAATATAGAGGCATCTCCTTCAGATGTCTAGTATAACCAAACTTTGAACTACCTTAACCTTGGCATCATCCCACCTGACCTCTCAAAGAATTCTTAAAAATTATTTGTGTAGGGTACCTCTCATTATACCATACTAGGGAGAATCTTATATAAACATGGATTTGATGGTCTTCTCCTCTATTGTCTACATAGTCATGAGATTCCCCATGCCATCAAGGAAACTCATGATGGAGTTTATGGGGGACATTTTAGTGGCCTCAC
>JARHVA010006030.1:797500-1030644 GCA_037957365.1 Torreya grandis
ATTACCTACCTCTCATTAACTATCTATACTATGCTTCCCAAATGCTTTCTTCTTTTATCCCATCTATAAACCCCATAAAATTTTCACCCCTTAAATAATTGTTTTCATCTATAACCATTCTTCCCTACTCTCATCTCTATGAATAAATATTTATCATCTCCATACTATTAACCTATTCTTCACAATGATAATTCACACATTATTTATATTACTTGAAACATAACCTATTCTCAATACAAAATACTAATACACTAATCAACATTAATAAAATTTAAAACATACTTAACTAGTTCATCAACTTATTCCACATTAATAAATAACAAAACTCATTCATTAAATTAACTGTAATAGACCCCTATGCAAAGTCATCTATACAAATCTTATTCATCAATCAATTGTCATAAACTAATCAATCCCCCCACCTTTTTTTTAAACTTCTTTTTCCCACCCAAATCCCTTCTTCCTCGACTGTCAATGGATTTCCCTAATCATCAACAATCTCCTAGGGGCATTTTTACCCCTAGAGTTAACCATCACTAGTTAGGTTAACCATTGATGATCACTATTAGTGACCATCAGTGGTGAGGCTCGACTCCCTAACTTACTCTAAAAAACCCTAATCTACCTTACTACTCCATCCACACTATTTTTAACTTCCCTATTCAAACATACATCTATCTTACCACTCTCATCTTATACCTAAATTCCCACACCCACTCCTCAAACCTTAAAACTTAGAATAAAAAAACCTTAGGTCATCTCTTAATATAATAATCTACCATTTAAATGCATCAATGTACATTTTATAACACCTATTTTACATATTATAATCCATATCAGCTAAAAGTGTGAGGATCTTACCTCATTCTATGACCACTACCAATGTCTCAGTCCATATCTAGCCACCTAACTGTGAGCATCTCTAGCATCCATCCCAACCCTACTCGATCACTCACAACCACCAATCTTGCCACACTTCTATGTACTAACATGAGCTCTTCATACCAAATGCTTAAAAATGATAAACTCATAAGATGCTAGATTTTGAAAATATGAACAAATTATTGACTATTTGCCTTTTGACCACAGTTTTAGGGTTTTCACCAAACCATCAATGGTTATCTAACCATCAATAGTTGACCCTAATTTTGGATGGTTATATACACCTTGATGGTTAACCTTAACTGATGATGATTACCTAACTATCACCAGTTAACCCTAACTGTCAATAGCTAGATATATGTTTTATTTACCCCACCTTTATTATCCCTTTTTTACCTAAATGAAACCTATTAATGCATTCAACTATGGAAAACCATTCCTTGACACCCCTTAAACTACTTAGGAGTCACCCTCTCCATTAATAAGAAAGAACTACATTCAACCTAAAGTCCATGTTGGATACATTATCTATGGGACTATTTAGGTAGCATCCTCTTACCTAGCACATTAGGAGTTAACTTAGCCACTCCCTACCCAACCAACCACCCAACCTATTTACCTTCATCCACCTCAATGTCGGTACCTTTTTGAAGCAACCCATTTTCATACCTTGTGACAAAATTACTTTGGTCATGATGACCACCTTGACTAATTTTTCCATGTTAAACTTTTGAATTATGCACCACCTTGTACATGACCCAACCATTTGTGTTTTTCTCAATAACACTTCCTACCCTAGATACTTGAATAAACAATGACCTTTTCTAGGACAATTGATATATTTAACCTAATCATCTATGACCAATGATGGGGACTGGTTACCTTATCACTTATCTTAGAACCCAAATTTATTATTACTAACATTGGCAACTTTGGTCTTTGTATAATTTTGACCTTTAAACTTTGTGCACATAGTTTAATTTCCAATGATCTCACCTTTTTTGTCACCAACCTTGTAACCTCTATTTTACCTTTTTATCAAAACTCTACACTAATTTTGGTATTACCTCATTGACTCCCAGTTTGAGAGGGATACCCTCCTCTTATACTCAAGGTAACCAAACCTTGGTCAATCAACAAATCATTTTTTTCTATCTTATTGACTGGAAGCAACATAATAAAAAGGGGCAAAATATAGACACTCAAATATGCCCCCTCACTATTTTTCAATGTCACATCACCTTGGACCTATCCTCAACCTTAGTTATCTATTCACCTAGTTAAATTACCCTTAGAAAAACCTTTTTATACATTTACATTCATTAATATACCCACGACATTTTGTTAAAAAATTTAAACATATCAACTTTGGACCCATTTTAACCCTTTTTAACTTAATATTATGACCGTAGATGGTTAACCTAATTTTTTATGGTTAGCCTGACCATTGATGGTTAGGTCTCCAAACTTGAAACACAAAAAAAAACATCTAGCTATAGGCTAGACTTATATAGTTAAAATAGAAACTTTCCCATCCACACCTTATAACTTTATTTCTCTTTGAAATGGCATCTTTATCCTCACCCAACTTAGCAACTTTCTTTCTCCTTACTTAGTAGTTTTATGTTATAAATGCAAGGCTCTTGGAGGAGATGAGGATCCAAAAAATTAAATTTAGGCTCCCTTATTTTCTTTACGTAGGTATCTAAGTGTAGACACCGAAATCGTGTCTAACTTTGGTCATTCCTCCCCTTTGGTCCATTCCTAACCCATTCCTAAACCATGCAATTACTAATTTAAAATAATAAACTTATTTTGAATTAATAACCCCCCTCCTTTGACACATCACCCATGACACCTCACCTAGGACACCTCGCCTTAGACCATTTCCTATCTTATGACTCACCTAAGACCTATTCTTACTCCTCTCCAAACGCCTAACCAACTCTTGTGCGTATTTATCCTAACCTTCACCAATTCCTTTACGGATTATGCACCTGGCAGATGTAGAACAGGCTTGCTGGGCTTTTTACTCATTCTGCACCCACCGACGTCGGTCAACTGTCAATCGACGCTGGCGGGATCACCGACGTCAGTTTACTTAAACTGGCTTCTGACCTTTTTCTTAACTAATCACAAATTCTAAATCAAAAATTTTGAATCTTGGGAGTTAATCATGAATCCTTCAATCTTCAATCTTCGACCATCTGCCAATCTGCTAATCTCTTAGCCAAGCCTCTCACTCTCTCCCTCAGGTGCAGCAATAGGTATTCTGCATCAGACTTCTACATCAGCAATAGGTCTTCCACACAGGCTACATCAACAGCAGGTATGGGGATCATCAGCAGCAGCACACCTTCAACAAGGCACAAGTATGTATATTGTCTGTGTTTTCTAGTCATTTGCTTCTAAGTATTATGAATTAGATTCAGCACTATCTCCCCCCAGACCAAACGTTCCCAGACTCGAATCCTTATTTCCTTGTCTCCCTATTGGCCTCCTCTACCCTTCTATCCATTTGACATTCTATCCATTTGACTCCCCTGCATCTCTGCACAGACCTTCAAACTACCTTAAAACTAGACTCTCAGACCTTTAGACAGACCCAGACCCTTCCTTGGCCTTGTCCACAGACCAAAAACTTGACCAGATCCTATCCACGGACCACAGACCCGACCAGACCCCGTCTAAGCTTACTGCCCTGACCGACGTCGGCAACATAACTGACATCGGCAGACGTTGAGCAACTGACGCCAGTAGGATCACCGACGCCGGTGACTGTGACCAGTCCAACAGCATCTTTCAGGTAAGCCTTTGCTTCCCTTTTTCATTTCCATCTTTTATCATTTCAGTCTTTTAACATTCTGCTATTTATCAGACTTCTTTTTATTGATTAGTGGGTTGATATCCCTTAAGGAAGTTTTCATACTTTTGGGATCAAGCTTTTGATTGGCAACCCACCATCTCCTTATCTAACGCCTTCTTTTGTCCAAGTCTCTTTTCTTTGCAGGTGTCATTCCTCCATAGCCAAAGAGGAGTTCTCATAGCGTCTGGATAACGGTGTGCATGACTTCATCCAGGTACATCAAGCCTTGACCACTTATTTAAGTTTCTTAATTCTCTCTTGAATGTAGAAAGCGAAATTAGCATAGAAACATTCTGGTACACCCAGTGGGACCCTTAGGGCCTTCCTTGGGTTCCTTTCCTTCTTTTTTTCATTTAGGTGCATTAGGTTTCTCCTCTTCACCTCTTTCTTCTTTTCTAAATGACATCATAAGCAGGAATAAAAAGAACTTTTCTTTTCTTTTCTTGCACTTCTAGACTAGTTAAAAATCATATCCTTCAAACCCTTTCTCAACTTGTTTTTCATCTGAACTTCACATTTCGACTTGGGGCTTAAAACACTTTGCATTCATTTCTGTTTGCTTACATTTCTTAGTCCACACTTAGTAATTAATAACCACATATTGAATTAATCGTAGTCCACTTGATGTTACACAACCGAACCACGTGCACAAATCAAACATCAAACAATACTTGAGACAAGGTCCGACTGGGATTTCATCCCCCAACGGATACCTTACCCCTCCCTAGCAATCTCACTTGGATTTCATCACCAAGGGGAAAGCCCACTCCATTCTCTGGCGGAGGATAATCTCTAGGCAAGGTATATTTTGGCTAAGTGAGACTAGCTCATCACTGGGCTCGTGAAGTGAGGGGAGCTTGTTCCTTAGCACCAAGCCACGTACCGAACCTAACACAGAATTATTGAGTGCCTAAACATACCTGAAACCATCCATAGACTACCTCTTTTAGGACCCTTCTAATAGCCAACCTCCCCAAACATCACTTTAAGGCATAAGCCACAAGATTCTAAAAGTTCATTCTTAGGATTTAACGCTTAGTGTCTGCCTGTCTCCATCTTTATTTCTCTGTTCTTATCTGCTTGTTTGAGTTAGTGAGGACGCTCTTCTTCCTTTTTTCCAAGAATCTTCAAATTTACTGAGTTTCTATAAATCACAGTCACCAGCATCAGTTTTACCACCGACGTCGGCCACCTTTCCCCATCGGCATCAGTTATCTGACTGACGTCGGCCATCTGATATCACCGACATCAATTTTTCAACGGACGTCGGTCACTATCATAGTCCTTTTTCCCAAAATAGCAGCCTAAAACCCAACCCTTTTTCTATCAAAACCACATTCTAAGTTTTTGAAACTGAGAAAACACAATTTCTAAATCCTGCCCCTTCTCCTTGCCTTGAATGGTTCTGACTCGCAGTCAAACCAAGGCTCTTCTTGACCACGTGAGACATCAACCGCTTCTGTCTACCCCGTCCATAACTAGTCCTATAATGGAGTTCCACTCGGAGACTGAAAGAACTCCTACCCGACCAACCTCGACTCAAACTCCCATCATCCCTGAAGGGGACCAAGATTTTGCATGATTCTTGGACCTCAATGTCAAAGCCTTCCAAAACTATCTCACAAGAAACCAAATGCGAGACCTTTCAGTCATAGTGGCAATGACATCGACGTCATCCGCTACCCAACCCATCCTGACTCAACCTATTATCTCGACCAGTCACTCAACCATGGCCAATACACAAAGTTTGGCCTCCTCATCTATTTTCAAACCTACCTCCATCGGGGTGTCATTACCCCCTCAATCGCACACATTTCAATCAAGTTCTACACCTTACCAAAACTTAGTTGTCTCGACCTCACCCACTCTTGCACCTATACACGTGGGAGTGACAACCTATCCTTTTACCAATGCCACTACACAACCACCTCTGGTGGTATCTAGTCAACTTGTGTCCTCCAACTTCATGACACAAACCCCTTTGACCATGACATCTATCCCTATGACATACTATCCATATGTTGTGCCTACACAAGTGCAACCAAGTATGTCATATGCCTCTTCGACCACCTTCCAGGTACCCTACAACCTAGGGGGTGCCCCACCTGTCAATCCGTCAACAGACGTCATCAAAATGTTGATAGACAAAATGTCCAGTCTCGAAACCTCTATCTCTAGTTCAAGTAATGCTCTGTCATATGAGCAAATTTGCAATGAACCCATCCATCCTTTCGTCCCTATCCGACCATACCCCAACCAGTGGGAAATTCCTAAATTTACTCGCTTTCAGAGTAAGGAGGACCCACAACAACATCTTCGGGCATTCAGACATGCCTGTTACCTTATTGCCCATGATGATGCATTACTTTTACGCACGTTCCCTATGTCTCTTTCTGGCTCTACCCTTGACTGGTATAGCTCTCTTACCAGACATTCTATCTTTTCATTCGTTCAACTCACCCAATTATTTCTTGATCATTTCTCTATCAACATAACCAAACAAGTATCAATCACAGACCTCTATTCCATCAGGCAATTTGATGATGAATCAATAGTCAATTTTGTCACCCATTGGAGAGGCCTGATCAACCAGCTCTCCTTCTCCTTACCTTAACCTGAGCTCATCAAGCTCTTTTCTCGAGCATGTGCTAGCCACATCTCTTCTACCTTGTGGATCTAGACATTCTGCACTTGCGACGAAGCTTTCACCATGGCAAGAAAGCTTGAACTCTGTGCCATCGATGAAAATAAGGTCAAATTACATAATAACAACACAAAATCTAATGACCCTTCTACGTCCAAACCTTCTTCTGCCCACTCCCAATCCAAGAGGTTGGCAAACATTGTCACCTTTAGACCATCATCTTCAACAATAACCAACTGACCATCATCTTCAACATCAGACTACATCAACAAACATTTCCAATGTCAATCCATACAACGTCAATTCACTCCAATTAGGGAGTCATATGCCTCTGTCTTGGATAAACTCATCAAGCAGGGGGTCCTCAATCTCGCTTCAATCCGACCACATCAATTCGACCCCTCAACACCTATCCCTACATGGTATAGGGAGAATGACTTTTGCAACTATCACCGTGTCAAAGGCCATGACACGGACAACTATCAAACCTTCAAAAATATTGTCCAAGACATGTTAGACAAGGGGGATCTCATATTGGATAACCCGAATGCCCCTCCCAACCAAAACCTTAACATCTTCAAACAACCCTTTCCTAATCACCTGCCTACTCAAAAAATTGTCTAGACCATGACCAATGACCCTCAAGACCATGATATACACACAGTCGACACCATCTTTTCTCATGTCCTTGACCAACCTCCTTCACAGGTGGAAGACCCTTCATCCCCTATACCTCCTCCATAGGATGAAGAATTTTCTTCTCCTATTAATCTTCCCTCGACCTCTCTCATATTGGAGGATGCTTTGATGGCAACCACATCGGTTGCCTCATCCTCATCCTTTTTGTCATCAATGGGGGATCATACATTCCCCATGCCTAGACCACATATTAAGACCATGACCATTCCTACACTCTATCCAACTATAGAGCCACACTCTCCTATTTCTTCTCCAACAAGAAAAGAACTGGTCTCTTCGCCCATTTCGATCAAGGAAGACCCAATCGTGGTTTCTCTTTGTCTTTTGCCTGAGATTGCTACATCTCACTCACCTCCATCCACATCTAAATCCAAACCTAAATCTAACCTCACCTCGCATAATAGTGGCCCTCGCCCCAAACCAATGAAGGCCATTAAACCACACCGGAGGACTCCTCCCCCACCTTCATCATTACCTTCAATCTTGGGCCTGCATCCGTTCACTTTAACAGGGGTGCTTCTTACTCCCATACTTCACAGAGGCAAGTCACCTCCATTACTCTCTCAACCCATCAGACATATATCTCTTCCAATCCATTGACCAATGCCTCCTAAACCAAAGTCACCAACCCTCACTACAACAAAACATCCAGACCCGTTAGCAGGTTCTTATGCTTTGCTGTTACGGCAATTATTGCAGTCCTCTCGTATTAGTCTCCTGCCTCTTAAACCATATCAATCTCTCAGACCAAAACCACCCTGGTTCGATGACACTCGCATTTGTGCATATCATCGCACGCCTGGGCATGACACTAAGCATTGTTGTGCCCTCAAGGTTGCCATTCGCCAATGTCTGGAGAATGACACCCTTCTTCTCGACCACATCATCAATAAACCTTCAATACCGCCCCACTCATCAACTCTCAGATCAAGGCCATCTTGGTTTGACAACTCTAAATTTTGTCATTATCATCACACTCTAGGACATGACACTGAGCATTGTTGCACTCTTAAAGCTGTCATTCGTCAACAATAGAGAAAGGATTCCCTTCTCATCAAGGATCCTCTTGACCACCCATTCGACAAATCATCAACACCAACCCATGCTTCTCAAACCTCGTCACCTAAATCAGGATCTTCGTGCCTGATTATGGTCCCTTTGCCTCCTTTAACCCCCTTATTCGACATCAACACAGTTAATCTGACCACCAAGCCTCAATCGACCTTGACCAATCTATCAAACATTCTCCCTAGCCGCTGGGGGAATTCAACTTTCATCCAAGCCTCGACCAACCTTTCAACCCAATCTCGACCACATATCAATCATGTTTTTAATCCTAAACCATCAACCCAACCTCAACCAAACATTCAACCTGACCTCAACTAGACCGTCAACCCGCTCTCAACCAAACATTCAGTCCATCTTCGACCAAACATTCAAACCAACCTCAATCAAACCTTGATCAAATATCAACCAACTTCTTCAGCATCAACCCCAAACTTTGACCAAACATTGACCAACTCCTTCAACATCAATCAACATGTGACCAATTTGGAATGAAGCAAATGGGGCAAGTTTGCTCCTAATTGACTCGGACCTTACATCATAACACCATCATGGGTTAGGATTTGTCAGAACCTGAGCCCCTTTATGTCTTGCATCTTTGACCAGTCTATTGTTAGTCAAGTAATTATTTAGTTGACATTTAACTTGAGCTTGATCCCTTGAGCAGTCCCTGACACCGTCATTCCTATTCCTTTCAACCCTCAATCCTAACCCTTTTGGCAAGCATGAATGCTTTGTCATAATAAAAGGGAAACCCTCTAAACCTCTATAGTCAAGTCCATGACCAAAAGTCCAATCAAAAAATCAATCATATATATATAAAAATGGGATGCATATTCCAAGGTCATAAAACTATAAATGTAGACTGCTCCCTTGAAGGACAGCTGCATCATCATTATTGTATTTACTAGACTGCTCCCTTGTAGGACAGCTAGGCCAAAGTCATATCCAAAACATAAAAAGCAGAATATAGACCACCCCCTTGAAGGATGGCTATTCTTAACTATTGCTACAGACAACACTTCTTTTCCTAAAGCTTCCCGCATCGATCAGCTTCACATGACATGACCACAAACCAAGACAATATCCCATCGCAGGCTTCCCACATCGACCAGTCTGCCTCCAAAAAAAAAAAAGAAGGGGCAATATTCTTCCTGCCACAAATAACATTACCCCTTCCTCTCCTATCATATCACCCACTCAAGGGACTTCGAGTTCACTTATTGTCAAGTGATTCGATTACTTCTCTAGCATAACTCACTGGTCCATGACGCGATGCATACACGGAGCTTTTATTCTAATAGCCCCTATCCATGCCATCTTTTTTGGTCCTTGTCAATGAAAGAGCGATACACGCTTTCACTTATCTTTCACACTTTGGTCACATTCAACCAAACCCTTTTCTACCCAACCAAACCAACCTCAACATTTTCAGATCAGCAACTCGACATCATGACATCATCATCATTGTCCTTTTCACATAGTTTTTATGGACACCAATACACATGAAAACTATCGACCTGACACAATTTATGTTAAGCATAAACCAATACTTGCTAAAGCATAAATAGACCTCAATTCATTTTTAGCATACATCCATCATGAATATGGAAAATTGCTAGGGATGAAAGACCACTCAACCAATGTTACAGAATACACCATTGGAAAAGGATGTAGCATCATTTTCTTCTCAGTATTTTGACCTTGATCTCAACCAAAACCTACCTATCGACCTCTTTGACCCTCTGTCCAAACTACATTGGTCTGAGGCCCTTCACACAAGGGCTATGTAGGCATCACTCAGTCTTCTGAGGTTAGCTCGGCCATTCCTTTGTCCACCCATCTGCTCATTCGTCTCTCTAAAAATGTCAACCTTTCATCTTTCATTATGACCAATCAACCAGCCCTGCCAATGTCAAAGTCATTTTTGACTCCTCATGGGGCACATTTGAGATCACTTATATCTCAACCTGACCAGCGACCATGGAGATCACGCCTATCTCTGCAGACCTTGACCACTTCTGAGATAACTCTATCTTGGTTTTGTTTGCACTCATGCTACCTCACGAATAAATAGCAAAATTATTCGCAGACCATATTTTTAGACCCTCACAAGTATAGGATCGCAAGCCGGTTGATCCACACTACTTGTGACATTTTCATGTTTTTGGGAGCACTCCCTGAGCCCAATATACCTGAAACATGATGACCATTTGGAGCTACAGCTTAGATTGAATAACCCAATCAGCAGATGACTAAATGCTGGGGCCCGATTACTTCAATTTTGGCATGCCTCAACCCTCGACCTGTGACATTTGACCTACCTGTCTCATGAAGTGGTATGCACGTAATCACACCTATTGCAGTGTTTTCACTCACTCTTCATCCTTCTCACCCACCTTTTGTCAAATCAGCACCCGACATTAGGTTCCCCTCTCTCAACTCCCACTTTGAGGGGGAATACCTCATCCATACCTCGGGGCAATCCACATCATCACACCCTTGGGGCAACCACCTCCTGTTTTTGTCTTACAGTTCATCTAGAACAACCAACAAGACAAAAAGGGGCAAATGTAGACACCGAAATCGTGTCTAACTTTGGTCATTCCTCCCCTTTGGTCCATTCCTAACCCATTCCTAAACCATGCAATTACTAATTTAAAATAATAAACTTATTTTGAATTAATAACCCCCCTCCTTTGACACATCACCCATGACACCTTGCCTAGGACACCTTGCCTTAGACCATTTCCTATCCTATGACTCACCTAAGACCTATTCTTACTCCTCTCCAACTGCCTAACCAACTCTCGTGCGTATTCATCCTAACCTTCACCAATTCCTTTATGGATTATGCACCTGGCAGATGTAGAACAGGCTTGCTAGGCTTTTTACTCATTCTACACCCACCGACGTCAGTCAACTATTGGCATACGCCGGTGGGATCGCTGACGTTGGTTTACTTAAACCAGCTTTTGACCTTTTTCTTGACTAATCACAAATTCTAAATCAAAAATTTTGAATCTTGAGAGCTAATCACAAATCCTTCAATCTTCAGTCTTCAACCATCTACCAATCTGCTAATCTCTCAGCCAAGCCTCTCACTCTCTCCCTCAGGTGCAGCAACAGGTATTCTACATCAAACTTCTACATCAGCAATAGGTCCTCCACATAGGCTACATCAACAGTAGGTACGGGGATCATCAGTAGCAGCACACCTTCAAAAAGGCACAAGTATGTATATTGTCTGTGTTTTCTTTGTGTTTTCTAGTCATTTGCTTCTAAGTATTATGAATTAGATTCAGCACTATCTCCCCCCAGACCAAACTGTTCCCAGACTCGAATCCTTATTTCCATGTCTCCCTATTGGCCTCCTCTACCCTTCTATCCATTTGACATTCTGTCCATTTGACTCCCCTGCATCTCTACACAGACCTTCAGACTACCTTAAAATCAGACTCTCAGACCTTTAGACAGACCCAGACCCTTCCTTGGCCTTGTCCACAGACCAAAAACCTGACCATACCCTGTCCATGGACCACAGACTTGACCAGGCCCCGTCTAAGCTTACTGCCCCGACCGACGTCGGCAGACCTCGACAACTGACGCCGGTAGGACCACCGACATCGGCAGCATAACCGACGTCGGTAGACGTTGACCAACTGACGCCGGTGACTGTGACCAGTCTGACAGCATCTTTCAGGTAAGCCTTTGCTTCCCTTTTTCATTTTAGTCTTTTAACATTCTGCTATTTATCAGACTTCTTTTTATTGACTAGTGGGTTGATATCCCTTAAGGAAGTTTTCATACTTCTGGGATTAAGATTTCGCTTGGCAACCCGCCATCTCCTTATCTAATGCCTTCTTTTGTCCAAGTCTCTTTTCTTTGTAGGTGTCATTCCTCCATAGCCAAAGAGGAGTTCTCACAGCATCTAGATAATGGTGCGCATGACTTCATCTAGGTACATCAAGCCTTGACCACTTCTTTAAGTTTCTTAATTCTCTCTTGAATGTAGAAAGCGAAATTAGCATAGAAACACTAAGACCCCAAAACTCTATCTACATGACTTTTGAAGGCTGAAGTATTGTTATGCTACCCAATTTAATTTAGATTTCAACTATCACCTATTTGGAATTATACAGGTATTATCATATTATTATTAGAATTTCCTTTCTATACTAAAGTTTCCTTTTTGGATCAGACCATCTACATATTACCCATAACCTAAATAATCCACACTCTTCCTTCTACTCATCAACCACCTCCCACCAATCCCATTTCAAATATTCTATCACACTCCTATAGGTAATTGTAGTTGATTACTATAATCATTGATAGTTATAGCAACCATCACCAGTCACCTAACCATCAATGGTTAGGACAACCATCACTGATCACCCTAACTGTTGATGGTCATTATCAAGGAAAATAAAATACTATTATTTTTTCCACTTTCACACCCAATCAGACCCTATTTATATTTTTAGCTTGCTACAAACTCTACTTAGATTATTTAAACTTGACCTTGATCCACTTTTGTATGTTATTGACCCATCATGCTACCTTTTATTAAATAGGTACTTTTATTTCTTTCTAACACAAGTATTTTATTTTGTGTCAATATAAATGTAAACATATTTTATTTCTATTATCAAATATTTTTATCATTAGGGGAGTGGATTGAAAACCATTTAAGGGAGATTTAACTTCTTGGATCTAGCATTAATAGGTTGTCCACCCTTCATACTCATCTAAAAAATAAGTTGTTTTAGTGTGGTCTTATTGCAGGTAGTCCTTCCTCACCAAAAAAGAGCTCTCACTTTTTATGGTCCTCAACGAGCAAAATGTTTATCAGGTACACACCCCTCATCTATTATTTTTCTCCCTTTACCTAAAAGTAGAAATAAAGTAATAAATAGTAGGAAACACAAAGATAGAGACAGACTATATAGAGATGCTTGAGGAAGAAAAGGTGGTGGATAAAAAAAATCTCAAAAGAAGAGGCCCTCATCAATGAGTTCATAGAGAATGACCCATTTGAAAAATATGATGCCACCATTATCAAGACCTACATCATCCATGATGAATACCAAGTCCTTCCTAAAGTCATAAGAAATCAAGAAGACCAGAGAAAAGGGGAAAAATATGAGTCTAAATTATGGACTCTACATTTTGATGGTGAAATATACAAGATTGGATTTGGAGATGGTACCCAACAAACATCTCCCTTTGGGGAATATATACTCATAGATTTTAATTTTTAGTTTGATTATAGAAATAATGAAGCAAAATATGAGGCTTTAGTCCATAGTCTTAGCCTTACCGAATAAATGGGCATCAAGCATGTGAAGGTGTTTAATGACTCTAAAAAGCTTATGAGATAGGTAATAGGGGTGTCTATGTAAAATAATGTATGAATGAGGTCTTATTTTCACCACATATGGGACTTAATTGAGTCCTTCAAGGCCTTCAATATTTAAATCATCTCAAGAGTTACAAACATAAAATATGATATAATGACAATAGTGGGTTCTCAATTTAAGCTAGTGACAAACTTGTTCACCAGTGAATAGGTAGTATGGGTCATCAATAGGCCCACCATCTCAGATAATGATCAAAATTGGTAGGTGTTTGAGAGAAATTATCAAATTACAATGTTCTTCCAATAATATTGTGAATTCATAGAACAACTATAGCCAAAGATCAAGGAGGCATACAAAGACCAAATCATTTATATAAGGACCAAAAAACTACAAAAGGACCTCATCACTCTAGAAAACCTCTTCAACTATGATGATTCAAGGAACAACAAGTGCAATTTTTTTGTAGAAAGGGGTGATTAATTATGAACTCAAAATTGGAAGATGAATAAATTTAAAAGTTAGAAAATAAGTTCCTTAGAGGGATAAGGAGTGGTTGTTTTCTTTCTATGACAAATACAAGGGCATCATCACTTAGAATTATGATGACATCAAAGTATGTGATTGAGAAGTCATTTATCATACCATCAACCTAGTAGAAGGAGCTAAACTAGTCTAGTAGAAGTAGTGGCTACTGAACCTAAAGATTGAATCCTTGATGGCCTAAGAGCTCAAGAAACTAATCAGTTTGAGGATTATATATATGATCAAGAATTCAACTTGGGTATCTAACTTGGTCTTAGTATGGAATAAAAGTAGATAAATTTGACTATGCATGGATTTTTGGGATCTAAACAAGGTATATTTAAAAGATCATTACCCTCTCCCTTCTATGGATTAGATCCTTTAGACAGTAGTAGGCATAGAGATGTTTTCCCTTTAAGATGGATTCTTCAGGTATAATTAAGTGTGGGTAAAGGAAGATGATCAACATAAAACATCCTTTACTATGAAGTGGGGGACCTTCACATATGTGAAGATGCCTTTTGGCCTCTATAATACCAAGGCAACATTCTAACAAGTGATGGACATAGCATTTAAAGGCTTGATCAATAAGATTATCCTAATCTACTTGGATGACCTCACCATATTTTAAAAAATAAAGGAAGACCACTTCAAAAATTTAGATAGAGCTTTCCAAGAAATGCATCTTTAGAGTCCCTTAGGGTAACTTGATTAGATACATAGTGTTCAAAGATGAGATCTTTATTGACCTAAAGAGGATAAAATATAAAAGACAATTGGCCTTGTTAGTAAATAATAAGAGAGTCTAATATTTCCTTAGAAATACCAAATTTATTAGCATATTCATATCAAACTTTGTAGGATTGGTTAAACCAATCATGTTAATGTTAAAAAATGACTAAGCCTTCAAATAGATGCTCAAGGGGAGAGTAACATTTAAAGAGATAAAAAGTGTAATATCTTTCATGCCCATACTTGTAAACCCTAACTTTTATATAGAAGTGAGCATAGCCTCATGACTGTGTTAACTCAAAAGGAAGAGGAGGGTAGAGAGGAGCACCCGATCACATTCTATATTAAAACATTATGTGGGTATGAAGTTAAGTATAATTTTTTAGAAAATCAAGTCTTCACTTTTGTCAAGGGATTTAATAAGTTTAAGTAAATTATGGTAGGTGACAAGATAAAGGTGTACATCATGCATTTTAGGGTTCATGAGTATATCATGGAAGGACAAATTATAGAGAAGAGGTCCAACTGGCTCATAAAGATCCTAGAATATGACATATAAGTCAAGCCAAACAAGGTAGTTATAGGAAATGGAATTTATGAGTACCTATCCTAGTGTATATATCTCCCAAAAAAAATCAAAACATGATGGAAGTATCCTTAGTGAACAAGTTTAAAGCTAAAGAATCTTGGGTGACTGACTAGGTCTACTTCATGTAAACTGGCAGGTATCTCGATGGTCTCCTTACACATAAAAGACATTTTTATACATTTAAAGGGTTTAGATATACACTAGTCCAATAAATCCTATTCAAGAGGAATTTTGATGGGGACCTCCTCAAGTGCATTGGCAAGCCCCAAGTAGAAAGTATTCTACAAGGCATGCATTTTTCCCCCATAAACAACCATTTTTTGGCTAAAACTACTATGACCAAGATCATGTGGGTAGGGTACTATTGGCTAACCATGTTCATAGACTATCATCAGGTAGTCAAAAGGTGCCAAAAATTCTAATTCTTCATTAGGAAGAGGAAAAACTTATCCACACCTCTCAATTCAATTATGATTGATGAGCCCTTTGCATAGTGGGGTTTACATTTCATCAAAATGATCAACATGGTCTATAGAATGGGTCATACGTGGATACTAATGACCATCAATTAATTTACCAAGTGGATTGAAGTAATCCCACTAAAAAAGGCAACTAATAATGTAATTTTTAGCTTCTATGAAGAGCTTATGGATAGATTTGGCTTGCCTAAAATGATCATTTTGGATAACATGAAAGCCTTCCTTGGATTCAAAATATTTGAATTCACACTCTAGAATGGTGTTTTCCTATAAACTTCATCTAATTAATACCCACAAGGGAATGGATTGGTGAAGTATATAAATAAAAACATAATCCACTTGATCAAAAGAATTTGTAACAATAAGAAAAGGGACTGACACTTGTATGTGGGAATAACTTTATGGGTGGATCACATCACCCCTAAGTATATCCTAAAAACTTCTTGATATGGACTTATATATGTGAAGGAAGTGGTTATGTTTGTGTCTTTAGAAATCCCCACATAATAGCTCTTGAAGGTTATCGAGATTGAAGAGAATGGAGCATTGGAGGTTCAGGTTGCCAAATTACTCAAACTCCATGAATTGAGGGAGCTAGTGGGTGATGTAAATATCATTAAATAGCAAGTAGTAAAGTGATGATTCAATAAAAAGTTATCAGACCTATCATTCAAACCTAGGTACCTAGTCGTTAAGTATGATCATTGGTCTGCAAGACCAAGGCAACATGCAAAATTTGATTCTATGTGGAAAGGACCTTTTTACATCATTAGTGATAGGTAGGGAAATGATTTTAAACTAGAATATTTAGAGGGTAATGCCTTAGATATCCCTATTAATGGGATCTACTTGAAACATTTCAATTGACCTCCCTCCATCCTTTGTACATAATTAGATAGTTTCCTTTCCTTGTCATTGTGCTTTCTTTCCTCGTTATTGTGTTTCATTTCCTTTATTGTTTAATTTCCAAATAAGTGATGTTGACATAAGTGGTTGATCATATCACCACATGTCCTCTCCCCAATCTCTCCACATCTTAAAAACATTAGTTGAAAGATAGTTATCTACCTGCTTCCTCTATCATTAATGTCAAAAACTCTATTATGCATGTTTACCTATAATGATCACCATAAATATCTTGAGAGTGGCCATTCAAGTGTGTGTGCCACTCTTAAAATTTATGAGGGTGTTCATTTTTTAATCTTCCATAATGAGCCACCTAGTGGCACTGATACATAAATACATAATCTCTTTCTCAAAGACAAAAACTTGATACTTTATGATTTTGAAGAGAGCATTGAGTAGTTGAATCTTATAAAGGGAAGAACCAAAAGATTGAAAAGGGTGATAGAGAACCGTCAACCTAGAATAAATAGAGAGAGACATTTTATACTAACCTTCACCTACCTAGACAATGGAAGCTTCTATGTACTCTTCAAGAAGTAGAAAGCACCATTCAAAATAGAGAGACCATGGTTCAAACAGTAAAGGAACCCCTCCTCCTATATATACCATGATAAATTCCTACACTTGTACCCCTACTTAACTAAAAAATAAGGTACCAAATACCATGAAAGAAACTAAGGTGCATTGAAAAGATAGGGATTTGGTGATTGACTCTATAGATAGAATATTCAATCTAGAGTTAGCCTATAATCCTAAAAATCTGAGTGAGGGTGCTTATGCTTGAAAGATTGACAAGATCAATATGAAGGAGTATACCTCCTTCAAGTGAAAAATATAGAATTACACATTAGTGCAACACATAGGTCCATATTTTTACCCCTATCCTAAGATCATTACCCTTTATGCCTAAAAATATGATGCCAAAACTGACACAATCATAGGTGATACCCACATAAGGGTTAATATTGGTGCAGATAATGTTAGGGTGATGATCCAAATCAAACATGATCCCAATGTTTTCATCTACAACATTTAAATCCTCCAAAGCATCTAGGATTCAAAAATGAAGGATAAGGCATGCTTCTTTAGGTCTCTTCTCAACCAAAAGATCGTGAAGATGCCTCCCATGCCCTTGTACCTATTGACTTCCCCACATAACATGTGAAAGACACTCTGTCCATGTTGACATTCATATTGGGCATAGATATTTATGCCAACATCAAAGAGTTTTAGTTGGGCATGATCTTCCTCATGACCATGGAAGAGAAGGTGGAAGCATTCATAATGGACGTTTTTGAAGTAATCACCTTTACTATAAGATCAAAACTAAAATATTTATCAACAATAATTAAAATTTAGTATTCATCTTACCTCATGTACCTAATTTTATACCAATACTCCAATTTATTATCTAAGAACCTATAGTTGAACACCATGGATACAAATGTTTCCCCTAATATGGTAACCCCAATCATTATATGGACTGCATTCTTATTGATCATCAAGGACTACTATGAGTGCTTAGAGTGGTTTATGGCTTTAGTTATTATGTATCTCAGAGGGTAAGATGTCATTACCTATATGATGGATGAGCAATAATCATGGATCATAGGCAAAAAGGTCCCAATAAACTAGCTTTAGGGGGACCATTTTTCATTCATCTGAGTATATGGGTTTATGGGAGAGCATTTTTTATTCACCACATGCTAATTGATAGGACCTTGAACCTTGAGTTAATCTAATAACTTGATATAGTGGACTTATTTTATGGGGTAGGTAAGAAAAAAAGGGGTTGTATGATATTATTTTTTCAAGAGGTGGCATCATAGTGTAGAAAAGGCACCAGGTACATCTCTTTGTAGCCAAGCTGGTAGAGCTAGGCCTTGACTTAATAGATGATTGATAAAATTGTGACCTAATGGGGTATATAGTAGGACTGAAGATAGTTAGTATACCTAGGCACCTATATTGTCCCTACTTGGAGTAGAGGAAGTCACCCATAGAAGACCTCCCTCAAATTACTTAGACTTGGCCCTAATCTTGCAAGACATCCCCAAATCATTAGAGTCATTTTATGATAAATTCCAAGTCTTCAAACCTACCAAAAATTTGGAAAATGGGATGAAGTAGTGACTGAATGACTTAGGATGGAGTGAAGAGAATAAATATGCCTTCTTGAAGTATAGATATGAGATTGGTAAACCACATGTTAGTTTATATGAAGATGCCCTAGATGAAAAGTTTGAAAAACTATGGGATGAGTCCCACTTGGAAGAGAACATGTTATAAGAGGAATCCATACCTAAAATAAAGGTATCAATGGATGATATAGAAGAATACACCTCTCCAACAAAGGAAGTATCATAATCAGAAGTCATGGTGGTCTAGACCCCTTAACATGGCCACCACCTATGTTCCCATACATTACAACCCTGTAGTAGCAATAAGTGGCTTTCGAGCACCTCATGGTTGGGTCATCCTAAATTAAGTAGATTAAGGACCCTATTTTCATCCCATTAACAACCCTCTAGAGAAGAAGATCTAATCTACATATCCCCTTGTCTCTACCTCTACCTTTATTTTTACTTCCTTTTCTCCCTGCATATCCCCTACATAAGTTACGACATCAACTACCACTTAATCAAGTACTCCAGATCCTCCCATCACCTCCTCATTAGTCTTGATGGTCCCATAATAGGTTGTAGTAATTTCCACTATCCAACCTGACACTACCTTAGTCCTAATCTTTTCATTATCCACCTAACCCACTAATAGGACTAACCCTCTTTCCATCATTCCCATCTCCTTTCACATGCCATTCCTCACTCCCCCACCTTCATCATCTATCTCATCCTCATTCATTTCACAATCACCATTATCTCCACCCCATGGGATCCCACCTTTTTCCCCTTCATCCCTCACTATTCATTTGCTTGCATCCATAGGAGTAGGGTCTACCAATTCATAATAATAGTTATCTATCCCATTCATATTACCACAAAGATTCCCCTTTGTGGGAGAAATCATCCAAGCACCAAATCAATATCAACAATAGGTGGATGATACAAGGGAGGCATGAGTAGCCCAAATGGAGAATAAAATGGCAAGGTGAGCCAAGGTTGATGCTTAGCCTCACATGCAGTCATTCTATAACCCTAGACAATAACCCCTCTTAGTTCCTCATCTAACTCCCCAGGTAGTCAATCCCAAAGAACAAATGTAGTTGGGGGCCTATAATATCCAATCCATTTAGATTAACCTCAATTAATCCCAAACCATTGATAGGGTCAAGATTATGGAGTAAACATAGAATTTCATGACTATAGACTACATTAGGGTATCCCACAAATTGGAGAAAACCAAGCCGGAACTTACCAAGTTTAAGGCCACGACTAACCACCTCAATGTTGAGGCTAAAGCCAAGGACACTTACCTTAACCAGAAAATAACTGACCTCTAAGGTTTCATCACAATAGAAATATTCCAAGTTGAAGATAAAAAGTGAATGGCTACCAAAACTAGACTATGGGAGATGAAGATAGAGTTTGTTATAGTTCATTAAGAAGCTCTCTGATGCAAACTAGGCACTCTAACTACTATATAACTCAGTGTAGCAAGACTCCTTAGTCAAGGACCAAGAGATTTAAAGACTGAATAATGACCTTAACACTCACCTATAGGTTGTATAAATCCTTCCCCTAATCTATCAACTATACAAGTCCTATTGGGAAAGGATCAAGGTCAAAACAACAAGCCTAAAGATGATGTTTGTTTTCATTATAGATGCATAAACATTGGCCACCTAGGTGAGCTCATGTATGGACTAAGTTATTTAATTTTTCACCTCTAAGGTCATGAACTCATACAGCCTTATTCAAAATCTCTATAGTGCTTCTCCTAAAATGCTATGGGCAGTAGGGGTGGTCGACTGAAGACTAGTGGCTATTAAAAGTAAATGAGTTCTTGGGCTAAAATATGGTGCTAAATAAATGCAAGGCATTCCTTAATGCCTTAGATCAAAAATCCAATAAATGAAGAGGTGAATAGATAAATTAGTCTAATTAAGACTCCCCTAGCCTTTCTTGGCCAATAATAGTGTCCTCCTCAAGGATTAGATGAATGTATTGCTCAAGCAGAAGTAGAATGACTAGACTATCTTCAAAGATCTTGGTCAAGTACCTGACACCTTTTCGGTGGAGAAGATTTTACACCCACTCTCTGAATTGGAGTTTTAGATGTTGGTAGTGGTCAAAATCTTTGGTAATATCTCTTTTAAGGAGATAATTGATTTATATAGAGCATTTAAGGCTCTCAATAAAAAGACCTGGCTAAAGGAGGAATAATGGGCACCCTTATAGGTGGCCCTTCAAAAGTTTCAAGTATCTATCTTCTTCCCTTTTTGTAATTTTTTCTTTGATTGGTCTGAGTACCAGAAGTTTTAGGTTTTTCATTTAAATGTGGACTCCCCTATGAGTCACCAATAACTATGGATCATAAATCCATGTTGATTATTTTAGAGTAATTCAATTTATAGTTTTAGATTTGCTTGATAGTTAGTAGTTCCTTGGTATCTCTTAGTAGTTTCCCCTTTTGGCCCTTTCTTTCTTTGAGTCCCTTTTATTAAAATTTTTCTAAGTTCTATCCTCCTTTCACTTCCTCCACATGGTATCCTAATGCTCATCTAACTTGGGAAAGCCTTCATTCCTCTCAAGAGGAGTGACAACTCAAAACATGTCGTCCCTACACTCCTTAGAGTTTATTTATTTTGGGTTAGGATTCTAAGTAGTTCCATTGGTTGGTGGAACTAGGGGGGACCATAGAGTAGTTAATGTAGTATTCAAATGTAGATTCACCACATGGCATCCTCACACTCATTTTGGTGAGTGAATGAATAGCTTCCTTAGGAGAAGTACCAACTTGACACATGGTACCCCTTCACTCAATTACACCAATAAAGTCCTCATCCCCTCTAGAGAAGTTTTGACTTGATATGTGTCATCCCCTTGCTTATCTTAGATGGATGTTAGTTTGTCAGAGATTGAAAGAGAATCATTAGATGAAGATTTGGTTCCCCCCTTTTGAGAAAGCTTTTGAAACACTTTAAGCTTTGCCTAAAGTGTGATATTTTAAGTTAGGAGGGGACCAAGGATACTAAAAATGACATGAGAAGACATTATAAGTAGACATGCAACACCACCTCACTTTTCCTAAGCATAGTGGCTATAATAAATAGAGATAGTTGTACCATATCCAAGATCTGGGGTGTAACTACACTCATGAGTTATAGATCATTTTCAATTCCAATGGCATCTTGGGCATGAGTGGTGTAATATCTAGATGTCATCTCTTTGAGAAGTTACTTCACCTATATATTTGAGTTTCTTCCCTTCTAAGAGGGGGCTAGTGATTTTTTTACATTATTATTTCTCTAAACATCTATTACAATAGACAAGGGTATAGTAGTAGTTGGATTTTTTGTTCTATAACCTTAGTAGATGTACCTCATGGATGTTAGTGGGCACTTTTTATGTGCCTTCTGAGGCCTTTTATATTTATTTCCCTATCCAAAATGAAGAGGACATGTTGTTATGTGTTATTCAGGGTTAAAACTATCTCTATTTGTTATCTCTTTTCTTCTGCTTCCATAGTGTAGATCTTTGTTTATGCTATAGATATTAATTCATTCTTTTAAGATCTTTTATGATTTGTGGTGTTTAGAGTTTTATATTATTTTATTCAATTTTATGTCAAAATTTCAAATCTTTCATTGCATCACCTTAGATTAGATTTACTTTCATATTATTTATTGTTTTTCTCTTCTACCCCTTTTCACCCCTAAATCAAATGAAGAGCTAGCGTCTAAAATCTTGGAGGCTGATTTATATACTGCATTTAGTCCCACATCTATAAAGCTTCCTATAGATTATTTTATAACCTAAAGTGAAAGTTTTAGGAATCAACACTCATATAATGATTATAATATCCAAGCACACCATAACCATAACACACATGTAGTAGTAAAGTATTAGTCCAATTAATCTAAAATTGACAAACATTCTGAATGGAGATGATAGAAAATTAAGATATAGAATAATAGCTTTGAAAAAAATAGGAGTTATATTCATTAAAAGGAAGAAATTGTTCTTTCAATAATTTATCATGGCTAACTCTACAGTCCAAAGGGGTGAAGAAAAAAGCAGGTGAAATCTTGGCTATAATCAAACAACATTTTCAAGTAAATTTTTGTTGACCCCTATATTATGATAAAAATTTAATTTATATATATATATATATATATATTAGGATTTAAATAACCTCTAAATATCATGATATTCTCATCCTAGGTCATGATGGCCACTCATGATAGTTACAAATGTAGTTCAAAATTTAAAATAAATAAAATCCCCTCAATCCTATAAAAATATACATGGGGGACCACATAGTTGATATGTAGAGGTGACTATGTAGATCTGGGTCCCAACTTCTTTGATCTCACATTCATAATTTATAATGCAACATCCATGAGGTTAAATTCCTTGTCTAACTTAGCATATTTCATTAAGTGTTCCTTGAATATCACCTTGGATTAAGTCACCAACCTCTAGTAGACCTAGAAGGGAGATTTTATTGATACCTAGACTCTAGTTACTTGGTTGACGCTCATCTTGGATTGTATTGATAGATTCATAAATATCCACACCCCTTTTTTTTGTTAAAACCTTCTCCCTCATGACCTAATCAATTTGACCTAGGTGGAATTTAAATTCTCCCATATCTAGTAGGGTACCATCTAGGTATAATATCACATAGATATTGACCTCTTTGAATTAGGTCTGTATCTTCTTCTTGCCTTATTCCAAGGTTTCAATTATAGTAAAATCCATAAACAACTATTCCTCCATATTTTCCTTCATGTTCTATGCATATGTCTAATACAACCCCAATTCTAAGGTGGTCAATAGTTTTAATTTTGGTAACATACCTTTGTTAATTACCACTAGAAGCTTCTTGCACTTCTTGTCTATCAATACAATCCTCTCTAAGTAATCCTAATTCTATTAGATAATCACATTAGTCTCAATCCCAATCTCCACCACATTCCCTAAAATTGAGAAGAGTAGTAGGAGGGTATCTTTAACCTTCCTAATTAGTTTGATGGGGAAGGATACCTTCACCGAAGCTTCTAATGTCTAAACTTGGATTTGAATGTCCTTGAAGATCTTCTCCAATATATCATGAGTTGCCTAAATAATTTAGAGTGGATCCTCAACCATCCTTTCTTCCCTATTGGAAGTCCTCACCTTAGTGAGGGAGAACATATCTTGATGGGCTTTTCATACCACTAGGTTCTCCTCCTAGATGAACCTTTACATTAATATCCTCTTCATATTCCCCAAAGCTTGGTCAAACCTCCATTGTACATCTAGGTCACCTTGGACTATCATCTCTAGTGTTTAAAACTTGGGACTATTCCCTAGATTATGTAAGGTATAGGATGGGTGGATGCGATAGTGGTTAAGGGTGGGGGATGAGGTGGTGGGGAGATGTAGGAAGTGGAGGGGGTGAATGGGGAAATTAATGGAGGTGGAGGTGTCATGGGAGTGGAGGAATGGTAAAATGGGATGCTCATGGGAACATATGTGCTTGTAAATTTTCTTAGGTCATGCCCACTTGAGGGGATATAACTATCAGGAGAAGGGCATTTAATAGAAGGGAAGAGATTGGCTAGTTGAAGCTAAATTCATGGGTGCCTAAGGTAATATAAATAGGGGGCCAAGGGGAAATGCACTAAATAAACATGACTAGGACCAAAGGAACTATTGAGTTAGGAAGAGGAGGCTATACTAGAGTGGAAGACCTCTAAACTTAATCTTGAGGGTGAACTACCTAATATTTTCTCTTTGGTTTCTTACCTAGTACAACTCTAGATGTTGTGGTAGAGGGACTAGCTGGGATAGTATGAGATATGAGGGATAATTATGGATGAATCTAAACTATTGAAGGAAGTGTTAGGATGATGAAATGGGGTATCAAGATAGTTCTTTCCATTAGAGATACACTCCTAATGGTTTTATCCATGCTCATTGATAAAGATGTTCCCTTAGGTACTTAAACTAAAGGTATTCCTAATGATGACACCAAGAAGGTTTTGAGTTGTGGAATGGATGGGGTGGAGGTGAATAAATAATTAAGGATGCTTTGGAGGATTGAGCCTAAAGGTATCTAGGTAAATTATGAAGGAGGTGCAATAGGGAAAAGAGGAAGCACCACTTGGGGAGCTTGTGGGAGGGGATCAAATCTTATGGTTATCATGATTGGTAGCTTGAAGGTAGTGGGAGTGAGGGGTGGAAGGGATATGGAGGAAATAGGAGGTATAAGGGGTGGAACCTATACTAATTCCTACTAGTTTTCCTCATTAATAGTCTCACCTCCAAATTTCTATCTACATCAAAATTTTAAAACTATGTAGGTCAAGGTCTAGGTGTTTATGGTTAAGTTGCCTATGCCTAGGTTGCCTATCATTGAGTATCATGGGTCTAAATTGACTTGACCCAAAAAACCTAAACTATAAAAAGAGATGGAGGAATATCTATGACATGAGGATAAACTATCATTAATGGTGGTATAGTATGAGGCATAGGAGGTACCATAGGAGGTAGAGTAATTGGGGTATGAGGATTAGGATTTGTTTGAGGAGGTGAATCTAGAGATGGAGCATGAGGAGGAGAAGGTGGAAAAATGCCTTAAAAATCCTCTTAGAGATAGTAAGAGGATTTAGAGTGGTATCCTCCATAGAGAGAGTATGATTTGGAGGGGGAGTGGATGGGCCCACCTAGACCTTCTTCATCCTCCATTTGATGGCCATAGTTTATATTAAAGTGGTTATAATACCTCACCATATAAGATTTGATCATGCCTTTAGGGTTGGAATATTAGATTTTAGTTCTCCATAGGGCAAAGGAATCTTATCTAACTACCACTTTCTAGAGGGGAGGGAACGCTTTGTACACATGGTACCTAATGAAGATTAGGAGTGTTGGGAATGCCTTCTAATGGTTAACTATGTAAAATCTATATACACCCTTTACCAAATGGTAGGTGATCTCATACTCTACTGGGTGATCTAGGATGAAGTATAACAAGTGGAGGGGTTACTTGAGGATCCCCACAATTTGAATTATAGTTTCCTCTCTATAGTACCATTAGTCCCTGATAGACATGATAGAGACCTAGATTTCTTGTGATAAATGAGACATTAGGTCCTCATTGATCACATTGTAGACCACTAGATAAAAATGTTCACAAATTTCTTGAATGTGGTTTTGATATTGGTGGCCATGTAGTTTATATAAGGCTACATGTACTACTAAGCCCTAGGGAACCCACATAGGAAAAGTTGAAGATTTGAAGGTGATCTCCTACAGACTATATCCTAAAGGTATCTCATCATGTATAAATTTCCTTTAGATCACGAATACTTTATGGAATTGACTAACTTGAAGTTGATTAGTGATCCCATGTTCAAAACATTAGAGCATGTGGGGATCATATGGAGGAGGGGTACCCATAATTAATTAACATGAAAGTAGTCTTGGGCCCCAAATAATCAATTAAATAGAATCATGCCTACCCAAACCTCCTCATAAAAGGTGAGGACTATGTATGTGTTTATTTCCTCCTTATTGACCCATTTATCATCTAGGTTCTTATCCCAATATTGTAGCATGTCATATATAAAGGTGTCCATCTAGGTCTTCATTACTACATCATCATAAGAAAAGGTGAAATATGAGAGGGAGTAATATGTCTTATAGGTATTCCTATAGATTTTGATAATGTGGTTATGATAATTGGGAGAGTAGACCTAGTAATGGACCCGATCTTTCACCCATATGGCAATGAGAATTAGTTTATTGAACAAGTCAACATAGGAAAATGCCTCTAGTCTGGCCATAACCCTATGAAGACTATATTTATTATAGGCTTGAAGGGCATCTTTGAATTATACCTATTTGTCATTATTAGAGCCCAAATCTTTAGGTACCTACTCAAATACTTTAAACATGTCATTATAGTTATTAAACTTGGCTAAGCCTTCTAGGAATAGGGTATCCTAGTACTTAGGCTTAGCCTTGGGGTTTGAAGAGGATGTGTCCATTGCATTAGGATAGAGGGGCAATAAGAAGGCTTTGAGTGTAGGAGGAAAGAAATGCAGGGGTATACGATGGGAATTATAAAGTAAGGAGTTGAAATTCCTTAAAAGGTATACATTTATAACCATTAGTGAGATTTCCTTAGGATTTTATAAATGCACACATTCATCCTCATATATTAATGGTGTTTGGTGGATCACTTTTTGTGAATTCAAATTTGAGTTGGTGATTGGATCTCCTCTCTTTATTTCCTAATCTAGAGTTAAATTTGGAGCTCATGATTCTCCACCTCTAACTAGATTTATACATGGTAATGGGACATTTTAAAATTATCCAATTAATCCTAAATTTCTATATAATTAATTACCAACATGTGTTAGGCATGTAATCACATCTCATTGAGTCTTCCAAATTAATTATTACTTTATGGAAAATGTCATTCAATCATTGACCCTCTTATTAATGTTTGGAAACTAAGCATGGCTTTGTATTCTATCATACCCTTAATAAGGGCAAGGTGTCACTTAAGAACATGTGACACTCTCTTATTGGTCTTCAAATTCCATATATACCCCATTATAACCATTTTGTGACCTTAAGTGTTTGTATGTTCATATGCCTTATTGTGTTACATGGCACCCTCTAAGTGGGTTGGGCTCTCTTGATCTCTAATATCTTTGATACATCTTGGGACTAGTTGCTCTGAAAACTAGAGACATGACACCCTCTAAGTGTGTCAGTTTAACCTAGGATCTAACATCTCTAATGGGTCTAGGGACTGGTTACTCTAGCAACTAGAAATGTGGCACCTTATGCATGGGTTGGGCTCTCCTAGGCTTTAACATTTATGATAGGTCTAGCGAACTAGTCACTATAAAAAATAGTGACATGGTTCCCTCTAATTGGGCTAGGTTATTCTAGGAACTAACATCTCTAATAGGTTTGGGGGACTAGATTATCTAATAACTAGTGATGTGGCACCCTCTAAGTGGGTCAAGATCTCTCGATTTGTGACATATCTGATAGGTTTTGGGAACTAGTCACTCTAATAAGTAGTGATATGGTACCCTTTGAGTGGGTTAAGATCTCCTAGGCTCTAACATCTATGATAGGTATAGAGGACTAGATGCTTTGACATCCTATGATATGACACCCTTTAATTTATCTAGGCTCTCCCATGCTCTAACATCTCTGATAGGTCTAGGGGACTAGTTCCTCTAACAACTAGCAACACAATGCCCTTTGTGTGGGATAGGCTCTCTTGAGCTCTATCATATTTGATAGGTTTAAGGACAAGATACTTTGACAACTAGTGATGTGGCACACTCTGATTTATCCATTTTCCCTCTCTAAACCCACATAAAATAATAATTAAGAAATTAAAAGACATGAAATACATTAGTACTTTACCCGATTGTCATTAAGATTTTGATTTGTTGCAAAGGGCATTAGGTTCATTTCTCTGAGAAAGGGAAAAGACTCTCAAAACTTATTTTAAAAGTGGGCCTACAATGTTAGCACCCTAAATCCTTTAAATAACAAGTCCACCTTAGCCATAAAATAAATAAGGCTTATCATTGCATGGGGAAATAGGGGAAACACAATTTTTCAAGTGCCTAGTTCATGCAAATCCAACATGAATAAATGAAAGGATCTAGGAGCATTGGTTTGAAAATTTTAATAGAGGGGTCCCATATTACAAAGAAAAGGGGATGTTTTGGCCACAATAGAACTTTTCTCCAATAATTCAAAATTATAATGGGTATAAAACAAATGCATTTAATACACTGACAACTTAAACCAAGAACACTCCTAAGAATGAGAAGTGGATGCATGTTACTTCCCATCTCAAGTCACCAAATAGTTTCACATAATTCAACATCCCAAATAAGGCCCATCAAGGGTTCTTATGAAAATAATAGACTTCTAAAATTTAGCATCCCAAAAAATCCTAATAAGACATACAAATCCTAAGTGACCCTGATAGTTCAAAACAATTTTCATGAAAATCATAGAAACTTATATTATCTCAGGATCCTTTACGATCCATGATAATTTCATTTACTAATATCTAGATATTTTTACATACTATTTTGAGTTTTTAATCCTCTTGTATTGACACTAGTGGCCACTTTTCTCCTTTTATTTTTTATATTTTTTACCTCTATCTATTTCTTCTCATGAGATTGAGGAGTTCCCTTAATAACTTCAAATCTACTATTATCTTTATAGGGCAGATTAGTGTTGCTAGACAAAATCTAACTAAGAGGAACTCCCTAATAAGTGTTGAGTGTTATTCCCTTAACCATTGTTGTGTCTAGGGATATTTGTAGCTGACTTGGGATTACATACCTCTTTTATTTACTTGTTACATTTATCTATGTTCTTAGATAGGTCAGCCTATGGAATAACCTTGGCTAAGTAGACTATATATAGGAGGTAGTGGTTAGCATTTAAGCATCATGTGTGAAGTATTCTACTAATAGTGAATTGTTGTGGAGGTTGTACCCTTAAAGTAGCTTTGATATATTATGTAGTATTCTATTATACTATCAATTCTCACTATGTAATCTCTCATATTTTATTATTATGTGAATATGTGTGAATATCTACGTAATTTCATTACAAGTGGTATTAGAGATTCAATTTGGGCAAGTTTCTTGTAGCATTTTTTTTGGATCTGGTAAGGCATGGCTTTTGGGAGCAATGAAAGTGAAAATACATAATGTGTAATCTGAGAAGAATTAATTTTTTTCGTCAGTGTAATATTTCTCAAAACACTTTTTTGAAAAAAATTATTTAAAAAAAAAGTCCAATTTTTTTTTCTCCTTGCACACTTGTAATCATTGGATTCATCTTAGAGAGATGATCACAATGGTGTATTATATCAGTACACTTTTTTTGGGGGGTCAAAATCCTCCTAGGGTTTGTTTATGGTAGGTCATTTAATGTAGGGAAGAAAAGGGGAACCAAAAACTCCTAAAACTCCTTCTATCAATGGCATGGAATCTGGAACTTTAGATTTGATAGTTTATCAATTTGAAAAGGACATAAAAAACTAGTGAGGCATGATGAATTTGTTGTAGTCTAAGATAATGTTTCATGGATGCATGGAGAGATTAATGGAGTTCATAGTGAATTAAAACATATCACTACACAATTGGATGCCCTCACATCTTAGTTTCAGCATAACAATCCTCCATTTCAGCATTCAAATCCTCTTAATAACTCCCATACTGGTATGAAACCAATGTTTCCAAAAGTGGACATGTGTAAGTTCAATGGTAAGGATCCTCTGACTTAGATTAACCAAATTGAGAGTTTATTTAAGGTACATCAAACCCCTAATTGTGAGAGGGTGATGATGACATCCTTGTATATGGAACCTGAGCAATTCATTTGGTATCACTAGTTATATGCTCAAAATAAAAAGAATGGTGCTCCTATTACATGGACTATTTTTATTGAGGAGGTGACAACTCATTATCAGAATAATGTCTTTGAGAAATTTGTCAACCAATTACCTAAGTTGTGGCAAATAGGCCCTATGAAGGATTATATTCATCAATTTTAGAATCTCTTTTAAGGGTGGACAATATCACTAAGATAAATTTGATAAATCTATTTTTGGGTGGCCTCAAAGATATAATCCAATATGAATTTTAAATGTTTAGCCCAAAATCTATATTAGAAGCTATCCTTAAGGCACATGTGATAGAATAAAAAGAGATGGTCAAAAGGAAAACTTTCACTATTGGTCATGATCATAGCTTTCCAACACCATCATTTCCATAGCCCACCATATTAACATAATGACAAATTGAGGAGAAGAGGTCTAAATGGTTGTGTTATGGTTGTGACAAAAAATGGAGCAAAGATCATTATTATGATGAGAAGAATATATTTTACATTGAAGGTGCAAATGATGATGAAGAGGATGCAAAAGTACATGATGTAGATGCAAAAGTTCTTGAGGAATAATCTAAAGACTCTCAGCCTACTATTTCATGCCATGCCCTATCAAGTATTAGTACTCCCAAAACTCTTAAGGTGATGGTTTTCCTTAAGAAATAGAAGGTCATTATCTTGATTGATTTTGGGTGCACACACAACTTTATCCATAGTAAGTTGGTTACTCATTTGAACTGTTTCATTTATCCAGCTCCAAAATTTTAGGTTATGATTGTAGATGGTGGTACTATCAGTTGTTCAGGAAAATGTCATAATATTAAGTTGGTCATGGGAGACTAATTATTAGATTCTCATATGTTTAATATTATGATGGGTGGAGCTGATATTGTTTTGGGATTCTAGTGGCTTACCACTTTGGGCACTATTGAGATGAATTTTCAAGAATTATTCATGCATTTTCATTCAAAAGAAAGGACATTTGAGCTAAGAGGATTAAAATCTAAATCTCCCCAACTTGTTAGCTCCCATCAAATGATAAATATTATTCATAAGTGTGATGAGGGATTTGTAGCCCACTTATTTTCTATAGAAGTACAACCAACTCAACCATCTCCACCTCTTGATCTATAGAAAATAATTGATGTTCATTCTACTATTTTTGGAGACATGCCAAAAGGACTTCCACCTAGCCACATGCATGATCATGTTATCACACTTATTCTTAGTAGTACACCAACCAAAATCAATCCATATATGTATCCCTAGGCCTAAAAAATTGAAATTTAAAATATGGTACAAGAGATGTGGATGCAAGAATCATTCACCATAGCCAAAGTGAATACTTGTCACCAATTGTCATGGTGAGAAAGAAAGATGACATTTTGAGGATGTGCCCTGACTATAGAGAACTCAACAAGTACACTATCAGAGATAAGTTCCAATTCCTATCATTGATGATTTTCTAGATTAATTGAATGGTTCTCTTTATTTTACCAAGTTAGATCTGTGTTCTGGGTATCATCAAATCAAGATCTATGCTAAAGACATACCCAAAACTGCTTTCAAGACTCATGAGGGCCATTATTAGTTTTTGTTTATGCCTTTTGGCCTAACAAATGCACCATATACTTTTTAGAGTTTGATGAATACTATTTTTAAGCCATTTTTGAATAAATTTGTTTTGGTATTATTTGATGATATCTTCATTTATAGTAAAAATTGGGCAAACCATTTGCAACATGTGAAATAGGTACTCTCCATTTTGGAGCAAAATAAATTGTATTACAAACCTTCCAAATGTACTTTTGGGGCTGGTGAGGTTGAATATTTGGGTCATTTTGTATCTTATGAAGGAGTGAAAGTGGATCCTAAAAAAATCCAAGCAATTTTAGATTAGACAATTCCTAAGACACTCAAGCAAATTTAGGGATTTATGGGACTTACTAGTTATTACCATAGATTTGTTAGGAATTATGGTAGTATTTTAGCCCCACTTACATCTTTGTTAAAGAAATACTCCTTTTAGTGGACTGATTCAGCTACCTGGGCATTTGAATAATTAATATTGGCTATGTGCACTACTCCAGTATTGGTCACTCCTAATTTTTATAAGACTTGTGTGGTTGAATGTGATTAATTTAGGTATGGTATGGGTGTTTTAATCATGTAATAAGGTAGACCACTAGAATTTTAAATTCATCAACTCAAGGGTAAAAATCAGCACAAGCCCATCTATGAGAAGGAAATGATGGCCATTTTACATGCAGTCAAACAATGGAGACCTTATTTGATGGGTCATCACTTTTAGTTAAAAATTGATCATGATAGTCTTAAATATTTTTTAAAACAAAGGTTGTCATCTAAATAACAAAAAAAATGGGTAACTAGATGCTAGGCTATGATTTTGAAATAGTCTACAAAAAAGGCAAGGATAATGTGGTGGTAGATGCACTATTCAAAAAAGATGAATCAGTTGAGGCATTTCTATGTGTCATAATCATTTTGTAGGTAGATTGGATAGAGGAAGCATGATCATAATGGGAACATGATAGTAATGCTCATGATTTGATTCAAAATCTTCAATAGGGTTTAGATGGATTTGAAAAATTCACATGGAAAGTTAATGCATTATGGTAAAAAAATAGATTGTACATATGCAATAATTCTCTTCTTAAACAAAAAATCCTTCAAGAACTTCATGCAACTCCAATTAGGGGTCATTCAATATTTTTGAAAACCTATCATAGGATCAAGAAATATTTTTTAGGGAAGGTCTCATGGGGATGTCCAAAAATATGTTGTTGAATGTATGATCTATCAACAAAACAAAGACAAAACCATCAAAACTCTAGGTCTTTTATATCCTTTATCTATCCCTAACCTATGTTTCGAAGAGGTCTCTATGGATTTCATTACAAGGTTACCAATATCTGATGGTCAAAATGTTATCATGGTTGTTGTAGATCATCTCAGTAAGTATGCTCATTTTTGTTCACTATCCCAGCCATTTCTTGCTAGTATAGTAGCTTCTGCTTTTCTCAATATAGCTCAAAAATTGCATGGGAATCCTAAGATCATTGTCATTGATAGAGATCCCATTTTTATTAGTAATTTTTGGACTAAGTTATTTACATGTTTAGGCACTCAGTTGGCTCATAGTTCATCCTATCATCTTAAATCTTATGGAAAAATTGAGGTAGTCAACAAATGTCTGGAAGGATATCTCCATTGTTTTATTTATCATAAATAGGATAAATGGGTTCATTGGCTATCACTTATTGCATGGTGGTATAATACTTATATTCATAGTTATTCCAAAATGTCTCCTTTTTTGGCATTATATGGATAGCACCCTCCATCCATCACTTCTACCTTGAAGGTCTATCCTAATGTTCATGTAGTTAAAGAACATATTTACCATCAATAGGAGGTCCTTGCAAGTTTGCATGAAAATTTAGCTATGGCCCAGAATCACATGAAGCAACAAGTAGATCAGCATATAAGTGAGGGTAATTTTGACATTGGTGATTGAGTATTTGTTCACTTATATCCATATAAACATATGTCATTGAAACAACAAAAAAAGGATAACAAGTTGTCCCCTAAGTATTATGGGCCTTATCAGATCTTACAAAAAATTATCAGTGTGGCCTACAAGTTAGATTTTCCTTCATCCACTCACATACATCTAATATTTCATCTATCATGCCTAAATAATTTCATTGGAAATAGAGTTACCATTCAAATAGAATTACCAAAATTGGATGAGGAAGGTAAATTTATTCTTGATCCTGAGGTGATCCTTCAATGATGTACCAAGTAACTACATTCTAGAGTAATTAAAGAATACTTGATCAAATGGAAGAATATGCCATGTGAAGATGCCACTTGGGAGGATAAAGCATTTGTACAAGAGAATCTAGAGTTTCCACAACATTGAGGATAATTTTATTTTGAAGAGTAAGGGCTTTTTATGCCCTTAACCATTAGTATGTCTAGGGATATGTGTGGCCAACTTGGGCTTACATACCTCTTTTATTTACTTGTTACATTTCTCTATGTTCTTAGATAGGTTAGCCTATGTAATAACCTTTGCTAAGTATACTATATATAAGAGGTAGTGGTTAGTATTTAAGCATCATGTGTGAAGAATTATTTTAATAGTGCATTGTTGTAGAGGTTGCCCCCTCAAAGTGGTTTTGTTATATTATCCAATATTTTGTTCTATTGTCAATTATCATTGTGTGATCTCTCATATTTTCTTATTCTATGAAATATAAAATCATTCTATTTGAATATCTAAGTTATTTCATTACATTGAGCCCTTATGGATATCCAGACTTATTTTTTTGGGAGAAAGTCATGCAAGTCTTCCTAAGGGAACCTGGTGATGACTTTATTATCAAAAAATCTTTTACCTTTAAATTTGGGGAATCAAAAAGGGACCCAAAACCCTTGGAAAAAATCATTTTATCTTTCTCCTCTAGGATAAGGAGATTTAGGGGTTTGTCTAAAATTAATTTCACCAATTTTGAGCATTTTCTTAAGGATTCAAGAGAAATATTCACCTCTTTGGAAGTACTTAAAATCCTTTTATTCCTAGGTTTCTCAAAATCTTATAGTGTAATTATCCTTAATCATCAGGGGGATAAAATTATTCCTTCAAGGCTCAACAATATTATCAACCACCTCCTTCTCTAATCTATTTTTAAGAGGGATATAAATGAATCTGCCAATCTATGTGAGTTTTTTAGATTATAATTTAGATGATTTTAATGATAATTTTGTTAGTGGCCTCAACTTGGCCATTGCATTATATATGATAGGGTGTGGAAAATTTGTGAGATATTTTAAATTTAGCACATATTTGTTTCATGTCCTTGATTTTTAAATATCACCATTATCAAAAATGATAGTATGGATAACTCAAAAATGATAAATGATTTGATTAAGAATGAAATTGTAAATAGTAGTTCTCATGGCATTGATGATAGCCATGGCTTCTCCCCATTTGGTAAAATAAGCTATGATGATAAAAACATGACCATATTTTGATCTAGGTAGTTTTCCTATGAGGTCTAATATCCACATGAAAAATGGCCAAGGAGATTCCACAGTTGGGATCTCATCTAGTGGTAAATGGATTAGATCATCATGAAGTTGGCAAAGACTACACATTTTAGTGAATTTTTAGTATCCTTTTCAAGAGTAGGTAAAAAGTATCCCATAGGTATGCATTTATGTGGTGTATCATGTTCACTATAGTGACCACTATAAATACCCTCCTGTTCTTGTTCAAAGAGAGGAGGAACCTCTACTTTCATTACATAGCATAGCAAGGTACCTTTGATGTTGTGATAGTAAAGTTTATTATATTGAAAGACATATTTAAATGCCTGTTTACAATTTTTTTTAGGGAATCCATATCTAGAGGATAATTTTGATGCTCAATGAAGTGGATAATGTTATTTTAGCATAGGATTTTTTGAATGGTGATAGCCTCAATATGATATATAAATAAATCTTGTAGTTGATTAGAAGATGGGGACTTTCTTATTTGAATAATAAATTTAGAATTAGTGAGAACTTGGTGTGGTTTAAATAAAAATGCTAAAGAGTCAACTAAATTAGTAATATAGTTTTGATTTTGTAGAGTTGGCTTGATGGTAAAAGAAGCATATTTTATAGAAAGGGTAGTGGCCCTTTGATGATAAACAATACAATTTTCACTTTTTACATTGATAATCACCATTAAACTATCGATAAATGAGTTGGGAGTCATCCAAAACATACATATGTGTAATATCTAAGTCAAGTGTTGTGCTCATGCCTAGGATTAATGATTCATATTCTACTATGTTATTAGTGACACCAAAGGTAATACAAAATGCCAACAAGATAATTTCACCATGAAGAATAGTAAGTATATAACCTGTCCTAGATCCTTGGAGGCATTTGACACCATCAAAATGAAGGGTCCAAGTGTCTTGTAAATCAACATTAATTTTGGGAAGTCCTTCGATGACTAATTTATATTTAGTAGTATTGGGAATGATTTATAAATATTCTTGATTACTTGAATATAAATTAGTAGTGAATTTATGGAAGTAATCTTTAAGAGAGATAACATGATTAAGACCTTCAATATAGAGGATGTTATCATCTTGGAGACTATTTTGAAGATAATTGGTAATAGCCATTGGTGCCACTATGAGTTGGTCAGCAATGAATTATCCTTTAATAGATTTTTTTGTGATGATTCAGAGGTTGAATTTCATTAAAAGAACCATCTACTTGCCAATTTTATCTCTATGGAGAAATTCTTTAGATAAAAAGTGATGAAGTGGGTTAGACTAAACTATGACATAAGTTGTTTGATAAAGAATGTAGTGATGGATATTTTTAACTATGAAATAGATAGTGAGGTAATCATGTTCTAATTTGGTATAACTTTTTTGTAATCAATGAGACTATAACTAATATACTAGATAACATACTCTCTTCTAGTATCATCTTATTGGGCAAGCATTTACACAACTGAGATGGGTGTGGAAGAAGTATACAAAATTAAAGGATGATCATTATAAGTTGGATAAAGGGTGGGTGGATGGAGTAATGATTCTTTCTTTTGTCAAATTCCTTCTAACAAAGATTGGTCCATTTAAGAGCATTATCTTTGTTAAGAAGGTAATTAACTAAATAAATGTGATAAGCCATTTTGGGTACAAATCATTTGATTACCCCAAGTTTTCCAAGGTAAGTACAAATGTTTAGAATGGAGAAAGGAATAGTCATGTTTAATATAGCATTTAGTTTAGCAGGATCAACATTAATATTATGAAGAGAGACCAAAAACCTTAGAAATTTGCTAGATGTAATGCTAAAAACACATTTGTAGGGGTTGAATTTAACTTTATATTTTATGAGTCGATCAAATATGATGTAAAAATCACAAATATAAGTTTTAAATCTTTTGGATTTGGTAATGAGATCATCCACATAGTTTTTCACAATTTTATGGATAAGGTCATGAAAAATGGGGTCATATACAACTAATAGGTATCTCCAACTTTTTTAAGGACAAATGGAATTTTAACATAGCAATATGTGCCCCATTAGGTGTTGAAATTTGTCTTTTTTTTGTATTTGGGTATAATGTGGATTTGATTGTAACCCAAAAAACCATCTATGAAGTGCAACATTCCATATCCAGAAGTGGAATTAATGATGGCTCTATTGAAGGTAATGAAAAGTTGTCCTGGGATAAGTGAGATTGAGATTATGAAAATAAATGTAAATGTGAATGAACATGGTGATTTATTTGTGAATGGGGAAAACATTGGAGACCCATTCATAATATTCTATAGGTTTGTTAAAATTTTCATGTAATAATTTAATAATTTATTTATGGCATAATTTGGAAACTTCAAAGACAAATTTCTATTGATTTTTCCAAATGGGTTTGGCATTGAGATATGTGATAATGATGTGTACCAAGATACTATGATAGATGCTAGGCATGTCCTCATATGGAAAAGATAAAGTGTCATGATATTTTTCAAATAATAGGCTAAAGTTATCATGTTTAGTTAGTGTGAGTTTTTTAGAAACTATTATAGGTTGAGGACATGAGGAGGTGTCATATTACTATAGTTTCCTTGATAAGCATACCATTTCCATCTTGTAAATGATATGATTCATTAGGAATAGATGAAATGGGATTGGTTTTTGGATTAATAATAGTGATGAATATATTAAAATGAAGAGATTTATGATTTAAATTCCTAAGTTTGTGTTTTTATTGAGGAATTTGAGGTTCTCAGGCATGGAGCAATTCAAGGATGGATTCATCACTAGGTAATGTAGGTAGAGGTCCATAATATTCCATATATAGTTCAAGATCAATAACTTTATTACCATGGTGGTCATATTTAGAATTTATTTGGTGTACATATGTGGCCTTACCATTGAGAGTGATCTCAGGAGTAGGTGGAATTATAGAGGTAGGTGATTGAATTCAGTTAGTATATCTATAAAATTATTAATAGGAAGAAGATCAAGAAAAATAACTGGTGTGATAGGAGGTATATATGGCTATTTAATTTTTGAATATGTGAGAGGTGATATTTGTTCAACCACCCAAGGACATCAAGAAGTGGAGAATTGGTTAGAGGTATATGACCTTTAGTTTATAACTCAAAATTCATAGAAATGGTATGAACATCATAGTTAAAATCATGTATTTGGGATAAATTTTTATAATAATTTTGAACATCCAAGTCTCTTGATTGAACTTAGGCCATAATGTAGTTATAATCATAAGTTGGATAAATAGTACATGTTTGTGACTCAAAGAACTTCAAAGGGTGAGATGCCTAAATTGATAAATTTATGTGGTGAGATAATTAAAAGATATTAAAATAATTTATCCACTCTATAGTAATTACATGTTAAATCATCTTCTATATAAGATACTTCATGTGCATTACTTAAAGGAGGGAAATTAGTGATCTTATCAATAAGAGGGATAATATGATCATGAGGTAATAAGGAAGGGGGAAACCAATTTGATATGTACGGAGGTAGCTTGATAGTATTACATGTATTTTATAAATTGTTGGTCTCATCATCATCAAAATAAATAAGAGTGAAATGTAAATATGGATTCATATTGACTAATTTAGGTAAATAGGCATTGTTAATCTTTGGAATAATGGGAATATGATATTGATATTTAGGATTAGGAATTTGAATACTTTGTGGGTTAGGATTGGCCTCATATTTGTACTATTTGCCATTATGAATATACTTGATACATTGGCTTACAGAAAAGGAAATAGCTCTCATGTGATGAGTCCATTGACATACTAGGAGTATATTGTAAGATAATGGTAAATTGAGGACCATAAGCTTGGTATGTATAGTTTTGGGTCCAATAGTAAGAGGGAACCAAATATAACCAAGCAAATTTTGATTGTTCTTATCAAATCCATGACATGTCAACTGATTTTGATTGATATGATATTTGTTATATTTGAATTATTTAATGAGCCAAAGAGATGTCACATTAATGTCTGACCCCTCATTTACTAATACTTTATGAATGAAAGTGGTATTAATGGCTATTTTGATAAAGAGGGGTGGATCATCATATTGAAAGAGGATTTCATCATTAATATTGTCTTCTTTAAGGAAATTAATGGAAGGTTTTGAAGAAGGATAAATGGATTCAATGGTATGACATTCTATTGGTTGAGGCTCATGAGAAGATGGTTCCTCTTCTAAGGGACATGGTTATTCAATTTCTTGGATATTTTGCATTAGGAACTTACAATGGTAAGAAGAGATGAAAACTAACTCCATGAGAGGAATTTTTCAAGGCATAAAGTTGAGTTCTTATAATAAGTTCTAATGAGTTTTGGAAGAACAAGAACTAACATGAGGCTTGGGAGGTAAGATATGTTTAGGAGGAAGAGAAATGGTTGGAGGTTTGGATTGAGAAGGTGTTTCCTATTTTGTTTTTGAAGATAAGTGAGTAGTAGTAGTATCTTTGAGAAGTTTCTCTTCTAAATATGGTTTCTTTGGTCTAGTGACAGGATCTTTGTGGGCTAGTTTGCATTGATAATTAACCTTATCCATGTTTATGTATTATGAATTGGTATAGTATTGATCATAATTAACATCAATCACATACATATATTTGTGTGCTTATTGAGGGTTAGATGTATAATTTTTTTTTGGATTGTTAGAATAAGAATCTTTAGAATCTCATTTTTTAAATAATAATTAACATAATCTTGATGATAGATTTTGATCATGGCATCATGATTGAATGAGTTACCAAGCATAAAAGAAATGAAAAATTTAGTAAGCCCTCAACATGTTTCATGGAAATGGCCTATATCAATGTGGCACCATCAAAATTTATTAGGATCATACCATTTATTATGATTATTAGGTTATGTGAATGGTTTAGAGGGTGTTAAAAATTATTTCATTTTTTTCATGGTTAGTGGCATATGATAAGGGTGGGGATTGATCACTTTGGCTACTCTTGGTTTGGATTAAGGAGGATTGTTGGTTATCACATTGGTGGAATGTTGGAAAGATCCATTGATGATTTTACTATTAGGTTCAAACTATTTCATTAAGAAGTCTTATCACTTAGCTTTGTCAAGAGCCTCATTTAAAGTTTGGGGAACAAAGTTTGAACCTTATATTAGAGTGAATATGTTAGTGATATTATAAAGAGTTTAAACAAGTTTTCATTAGTCATATTGTGATCAGCCTTATGAGCCTAAGATTTCCATCATTTGATAAAATCATGAGTTGATGCGGTAGGGGATTTCTTAGCATTGATGAAATGACTAATGAAATTTTTGAGATCATTATGCTGGAATTATTTAACTATAGGATAAATTAAATCCTCTAGTTGTCATACAAAATGTTGAGGAAGTTGATAATATGATTTTGATACATCACCAATAAATTTTTTTACTAGAAGTTTGGTTGTAGTAAAAGTATTAGTCTAAATCCACTCTTTATAAATATTACCCATTGCCTTAAGAAATGATCCAGGGTCTTTAGTCCCATCATATTTAATGGTTGGAGATATATTGATAATGTCAATGGATATAATAAAAGGGGCTAGTGTATCATTTTAGATGTATTGAATCATCTTATTCTTTATGATAGGTTGGAGAATGACATTACCTATGACATCTCTAAGAGGTGGAGGAATGAAATTTTGATTATTTTGAGCAAGAAAAACAAGAGGTTGGTTATCCATGTTGATCAAATGATGTTTTAGTTGCATCATTTGGGAGGTGTTAAATGTTTAAATGATGCTTATTTGTTTTACTATTTGTGCAATAATCTAAGTTTTATCAATTGGTGGGTTATTGTTTGTAGGTGGATTCCCCGAATTGGTATTAGGGGGAGGGTTTCTAGGTGGTGGATTCCCTTTGGGTTTATTAGATAGTCTTGTCTCAATCAACCCTACATTATGGGAGATATTTGAGTATGCTAATTATCTTGATAAGTATGAAATAGATATGAACCACCAATCTCATCTATTAGAGTGATTTGAACCATGTTTCAATCAAAATATGAGAGAGGAGAAGAGGTGTTACAAGAGTAATAATACTCTTGTGAAGTGAATGTATGAATAATATATCATCCCATACAACCTATAAATGGATTAAGGTTATCCCAAAAGATTCTGATAGGGGATTTCATGATGCTTGGAGAGAGAATCTGAGATTAGGAAATAATAAGGAAAAAAAGATAGATTCATCTAGAAATAAAATAGTTTTGACCAACAAGTAGAGAATCAACTAGGTCAACAGAGTATGTGAAGAAAGTTCATAAAATAGGAAATAAAAGAACACAATCAATTTGGTCAAGTGCATGTTTTAAAGGATAAAATTGAAATAGGTAAGAGAGATACACAATCATATGGATTGATTATGTATTGTAGATGATGAAACTAATCAATTGAGAAAGATACATAATTAGATGGGTTGACTGTATACTTGAAAAGGGGAAATTGATTAGGTTGATCAGATACATAGTCATGTAGAGTGACTGTGTATTGAAGGAAAACAAGATTGATAGTCTACAGGAGATTTTATTGATAGGGATGATAGTGTTCTATAAATATAAAAGGATTTTTTGAGATAGTATCTAAGCAAATTACATTAATCACACAAGTAATTAAATCAATGTGATCAATCCAATTAGAACACACAACACAAACTTTACACCAATGCTATCTAATGTAAGTTTTACAATACAAAATACAATGATCAAAGAGAGAAATAACTTGAAAGTAAATGTTAAATAATTGGTCATTCCTAATTATTAGTAAGTTATAATGAAGTTTGAATATAATTTGATTTAAATTTGGCTGTAATAAGGAACTAGAAAGTAATCTAAAGATGGTTTCAAGAATTTTAGGCTAAAATGGATCTATATTGGTAATGTTACTGGCCTGGTATTGGGTCCTACCCCTTCACTTCATAATCCTATAGTGATAAATTTGTTGGTGATTTTACAATATATACCATAAACCATATTTTTATACTTGACTATAAAACCAAGTTAGATTCCCCCTTGGTGATGAAATCCAAGTAGTAGAACGTGGGAAGAAAAATATTTAATAATTTTTTGTGGAAAGTGATTTTTTATGTAATGTGACTAAATTAGTAATTTAAAAAACCACTTAATTAATCTAAGTTTGTTACTCTAATCATGCAAGAAAATGAAAGGAAAGGTGAATTAATATTAGAAAAAGAGGTTAATTTCTTAATTGTGAAGAGTATAGAATCAGTTCAAGCGATATTGTATGAAAACAATGCAGAATAGAGTCAACTAGGTTACTACTATTATGTATAAATAATATATAGAAGAACAAAATTGAATAGGTTTATTATGTATTATAGATATAAAAATGATCTACAGAACTATGTCAAACAAGTAGACCTAGTGGGATAAAGGGCTACAATTTTACAAAACTATAAACTTGTGAAAAACATGACTAAAAAAGAAAAACTGAAATGATAGATAAGGTAATAATGAACCTTGGTGGGTTTGAAGATGTTTATATTTAAAAATTTTATGTTGTTATGCTTAAGTTTTGATTAAAAAATTATACTAATGTAGTCGACTGGATCAACAAATATTTCAAAACCTATGTGCTGAAAAATAAATTATGAATAGAGTTGATTGGCTCAACTATGTTTGCAACCCTATATGCTGAAAGAGGATAATTATAAAATAAAGTTGACTAGTTTGACTACATATGAAAATATGTAACTAAAGAATAATACTATGCTAATTTGATTGATCCAATCACTTATATTTGGAAAATACCTACACAGATATAATAGAGTCATTTTGGAGTGATTGTGTGTTAAACTTATGCACAAACTTCTAGAACTATACTGACAAATTTGATATAGTAATACAAAAATATAAATATATAATATAATGTTAAAATGAAATCATGAAATAAAACCTACAAGGGTTTGATTAATGTAAATATCACCAAAATATATACAAATGGAAATGCAACTAATATTTTAATTAATCCTAGCTTGGAGAAGATAAATCCTATTTACACTTTTGATTGTTGATACATTAGATATTTAAGATCATGACCAAGAGTGATCTCCTAGACCTAACCAAGGTATCTCTTAGCAAAATAACATCACTAGAAAGGGTTTCAAACATCTAGTAAAAAAACACTATGTAATAACCCTAGCTAGGTCATATGTTTTCATATTCACAAAGTATATACAAGTAAGGAAAACTCTAGCCTAGTGCTCACCATATTTTGTGGCACAAAGTGGGGGTAATAAACATAAAAAGTAAACATGCATAGGATAATCCTAATTTAGTTATGTATAGGTAAGACCATAATTCATGCTGAGAGCAATATATTCAAAAGCCATTACTTTTGATACTTCTATCTACTAAAATAGAGGAGTAAATTTAGAGATACTTACCTTGAAGAAGAACCTATCGATACTTAATATCTCCCTTGGCTAAAAGAGCTTTGAAAAAGGTTTTTTTGGTTTGTAAGGGTCACCAAGAAATTATAAATCATCCAAGAATTTTCCACAAGATAAAATTCTTCTCCAAGTATAAACCCTATGAAATAAATCCTCAAGTAGAATGGTGGAAGAACATATTGTAAAAAAGTGTAAATGAATAATTAACTCATCTCTCTCTCTAAGAAATGGAAAAATGAATGTGTATATATAGGTGAATCTAATCCTAAACCTTTCCAAAAGTTTAGATGATAGGGTCATCCCAATTGACTCTATATCATTAATTGGTAAAAATAAGCTAGGTCTTGGTCTATGTTGGCTAGAGCTGACCTAGACCCATAATGTGGTTTTATAAATTTGAATATAGGGTTGGCCCAAGCTAAAAGTGTAACGTAAATCATAAAAAATGGTTCTAGGTTTAGGTAGGTGCTAATGAAGGTGGTGAAATTATTAGAGGAGTGTGAAATAGAGGTGTCAATTTTTAGGGAAGTGTATAGAAGAAGGCTATGTAGGTAGAAAATGGTGGTATAGGGGATAACCATCTTGTGAAGCACTAATGGTGTGCCTACCCCTTTTATAATTCACCTTTTAAGGTAGCCACTTAGAGAGATTGAGAATCTACATGTTCTTATTAGAGATAAAACATCTGTAATTATTAAAGTTTGATAATATTATGCGTTTACAAAAACCTCTTTGAGGCACTTTTAGACCAGGGTAAAAGTAAATAAAAAGGTTGGCCTCTTGGTAGAATTTTTTTAAAATTTCCATTAGATAGGGATATTCACCCTTCTTCGAATGAAGCTTGAGGACCACCAACAATGAAATGGTTTTTGGGTCTAAGATTAGTACAAAGGAACCTAGTGCCTTTGATCAAATTGTCCAAGAATATCTAATAGTGTTTTTTACATGGCCATTGCTACCATTGGGAAATTTATATTCATCTCACTTTAGAGGACTTGAATAATCAATATGACTAGAGGAATTTTCCACTGTTGGCCAATTTACATCATTGCCAACTTTTCTAGAATATGGCTCAACTCTACTAGTAAAGGATACTATGGAATTCATCATTGGGACACTAGAAGACCCTAAGTGGATCAAATTAGGTGCATCCCTCACTGAAGAAAAATGTGAAGTTTTTATATCCCTTTTGATGGAGTTTGTTGACATTTTTCATTTATTCGAACATGTATTAGTAAGATGCATTTTATTCCTTTTATGCATTTTCCATTTACGAGGTCCCTTTAAATCAATATTTTTATAATTTTTTACTTGCATATTTAAATCAAAACCCTAATTGCATATACTAGGTCCCTTTAAAATAAGATTTTTTCCAATATTTTTTTGAATTTTTACTTACATATTTATATAAAATATTCACATTTTATTTTAAAATTACATAATAATTTTAAAAAATCATTTTTTTAAAACCCTAGTTGCATATACTAGGTCCCATTGCTTTTGAGGTATCACCTTACATGTTTTTGAGATTTGTATTCTTTTTATACATTTTCCAATTTTTTGACATTTTTATTTATTCAGACATGCCTAATATAGACCCCAACTTGGTTGTACACCATATCATTATTCATTCTTATGCCAAATCCATTAAGTAAAAACTATGTAAGATGCATCCTCATATTAATGTATTAGTTTAAAAAAGAGTTTAAAAAACTCTTAGAAGTGAGATGCATCAGATCAAATGACTATTTAGAGTGGATATCCAACATTGTCCCTATTAGTAAAAACCTATAAGGAATCAGAATCTACACTAATTTTAGAGACATCAACAAGGTCTACTCAAAGGATGACTTTCCTCTACTAAATATCAACATGATAGTTGAATATATAGATAGGTATGATATGTTTTCCATCGTGGGTAGCTTTTTAGGATATAATTAGATCAAGATTGTGCTAGAGGACTAACACAAAATAGTGTTCACCATTCCATAGGGAATTTTTTGCTATTAGGTCATATCATTTAGCCTCAAGAATACTAGGCAAAATACCAAAGGGACATGACCATTATATTACATGACATGATGCATGATATTATTAAATACTATATTGATGGCATACTAAGTAAATCTAAAACCCTTGTAGATCATCCAGCCATGATATGAAGCACATTTGAATGGCTTCATGAGTACAAGGTTTGACTTAATCCTAAGAAGTGCATATTTGGTGTCACTTCAATTAAATTGTTAGGCATTATTGTCTCTTATTGAGGCATTTAAATTGATCTTACCAAGGTTCAATCTATTACCAAGATGCCACCACCTTCCACTTTTAAGTATCTCCATAGTTTGTAGGGTAAAATCTAGTCTATCAAATGCTTTGTTTTGTAGTTAGTTGATAAATTCCATCCTTTCACTCATTTATTAAAGAAAGGTATTACATTTATTTGGGATGTAGAGTGTTAGAAATACTTTGAACACCTAAAGTAATAATTAGCCAATCCACCTATTTTATTACCATGAATGCTAGGGATTCCATTTCTACTATACCTATCTACCATTAGCAATGCCCTGGGGGCACTTTTAGATCAACATGATGAATATGAGAAAGAGCATGCAGTGGTAATCCATACATTGGTAGCATATGAACATATATATATGATAATTGAAAAATCTTATTTAGTTATTATCTTTATAGCCTAGAAGTTACATCATTATGTGCTTAACAAAAAGACCATAATCACTGTGATAGTAGATCCACTCAAGTATTTTCTATCAAAAATAGCTTTACAAGGTCGTATGGCTAAGTGAATCATGATTTTGAGTGAATACGATATTATGTCAATAAAAAGGCTATAAAGGGACAAGTACTTATAGATCATCTTGTTGAAGCTTTCCTTTCAGATATTAAACCACTAACTTTTTCATTCATCGATGATTCCATCATGACCATCATAGAAACACCTCCTAAGGAGTAGCACTAGAAGCTATATTTTGATGGGTCATTCACATCTCATAGATTAGGAGTAGGATTTATCTTTATTACACTATAGGGTGATCTTATTCCCAGATAATTTTGTATCAACTTTACTTTTAATAATAACATGGTTTAATATTAATAATTCATTATAGGTCTTTATCAAGTGGTATAATGGAACATTCAATATCTCTTGGATCATGGTGATTCTCAGCTAATCATTAATCAGGTTACATATCATTTCAAGACCAAAGATGATAAGTTGGTACCATACAAGGCCATATTAGACTTTCTCAAGCAATAGATTACCCACATTTAGTTTGAAAACATAATTTGGGCTAATAATAGGAAAATATATGCCATGGATGCCATTGGTTCTTTGATCCACATTAGAAATAAGTCAAAAGACTATCAATTCCTTGTTGAACATTTTCTAACACCTACTCATGAGCCCTAGGCCATTGAAATGATATGTGATATTGTTGGTCCAAGTTATTTTTGGTATTCTAACTTATATAACTACCTTCATGACCAAATCCTTCCACTTAAACTTTCATGTAAGCAACAAAAAGCTATCACACACCAATCCTCTTGATATAACCTACTCATCCCAACCCTTTACCAAAAAATCTTTAATAAAATCTACTTCATTATTTGAATTTGATAGAAGCCAAATTAATATTGAGGGAAGTTCATGAAGGAGTACATGGATCCCACACCAATAGGGTCATCCTTTCCAAAAATCTCATACATACTAGTTATTATTTCCCAACCATGGAAGTAGATGTAAATGCTTATGTAAAAAGATGTGAAAAATGTTAGAGACATGAAATTTTGATTCATGTTATATCCATAATAGTCAAACTAATGATTACACCATGGTTATTTTCAACATGGGGACTCAATCTTATCAGGAAGATTAACCCTACCTCCTTAAATGGCCATAAACATATCCTTACCACCACTGAGTATTTCACTAAGTGATTTGAATCTACACCCCTCACTTATGTGACTAGAAAAAAAAATTCCAAATTCATTTTCAACCATCTCATTTTCCTCTATGGTATCCCATCTAATATTATATTTGATAATGGAGGATCATTTAAAAACAAGGATGTCAAATCACTCTGTGTCAATTTTAACATTACCCACTACTTTTCCACTACATATTACCTATAAGGTAACGGCTAAGTAGTGGCATATAACAAGACCATTATCAATATTATTAAGAATATTGTCAATGGTGTTGGCTATAGTCATATAAAATGTCAAAATTGTTATCTTAAGTGTGGCTTGTGACACCCAACCCATAGGTCCCTCTTGCATGTTCTCATGACCCTTTTAAACACCATTTTTATTATTTGTAATCATTTGTAAACTTTTGAAACCTTATTCTAGCTCATCCAAGTTGCATTTCTCATGTTAATTCCATCTCCCTAGGTCCCAAAGCTATAGGAAGGAGTAACCAACTTGGACTATAGCACCATACCCTAGGGTATCCTATTTTGGTGCTCCTATCTTATTATATTTTGAAATCTAAAGGTTATTTCTTTCTAGTTATTATCCTTGATCTTAATGGCCTAACATGAATAAATTTGACCCATGACCAATAGATACCTATAAAAGTCCATTAAAAGTTATTTGGAAGGAGGTTGAAAAATATTACAGAGCAAGTAAGAATACAATAAAAACCATTAAGGTAAATTTTTTTATTCTTTGCATATAGCCATCCAATACGGTTACAAGCATATCCAAATCCTCACACTAGTCCCTAAACACCTTAAGCATACCTAGTTTAGCATTTTTCATCTACATTCACTATTATACAAAGCACATTAAGTGGGAGAAATACATATGGCTTGATCCATCTTCAGAGTATTAGTATGTAGGTAGTATGCCCATAAAAGGGGTGTGGATACACGTTCAATGCATCTTACACAAACTAATGTCCCCTTATTTCTCAAGTTTTATAAAAGTACAATGTATTATAGGGTTTGAATATTAAATTGGCTCTAAAAGGAGTTATATAGACTTTTAGAAATGGATATTTCATAAGTAGGCTCACACAAGGACAAAAAACAAAACCCATAAAACTTAAGTCTCTGTGAGCAGTTTGGACAAAAGTGCCATAAGAAGACAATAATGCCAAACCCTACGTTATCCTATTTAATTTCTCCTATCCTTTCACAAAATGAAATCCAAATCCTAATTTAAGACACTATCCCAGTCATACACAACCAATAACAAACCTTGCAGCAACCATTTAAATTCATTTTAATCTAAGTCTTATTTTCTCCATATTTATTGTTATTTATAGAAAGGTTAAAAATATACTTATTATATAAATAAGTAGTTAAATTATTTTAGTATTATTTACTAATTTAGTCAACTCAGACCCTTAACTAAATTAGGAATAATAATCCAATATTCCCAAAACTATTAAATCATTTGGTGAACCCGACTTACTTTGTTTGCACATAAAACCATAGAAACCCTAGGGTAAATTACTTGCTATTTTTTCCAATATTTTTTTGATTTTTATTGCATATTTTAAATCATAGATTCACATTTAATTTTTAAATTTACATTAATAATTTAAAAAAAAATCCCAAACCCTAGTTACATATACTAGGTCCCTTTAAATCAAGAGTTTTTCTAATAATTTTCTAATTTTTACCTCCATATTTAAATCAAAAATTCACATTTTATTTTAAAATTTCATAATATTTTTTTTAAAAATCATTTTTTAAAAACTTTCGTTACATATACTCAAACCCATTCCTTTTGAAGTATCACATTACATGTTTGTGAGATTTGTATTCTTTTTATCCATTTTCCAATTTGTGAGAATTGTTGTATTCTTTTTATGAATTTTCCTCTATTTAGTAATTTCTTTCCATATCACTTTGCTTATTACAAATTATTACAAAAAAATCAATCAATTTTATTTGTTTTCCTACCTCAATAATGGCCCAATACACTAGTTTTGACAAAATTGATAAAAGGAAACTTCAAGAAATCTTAACTAATCACCCTAACATGCAAGATGGTATGCTTAAAATAATATAGAAAGAGCAACAAAAATTAAATAATGGTCAATCCTCTCAAACCACATAACAACTAGTTGTAAATAACACTATGTGGAAAACTATGTCTCAACAACCCCCTATAGTAGCCCAACCTTCTTATGAGGCACCACCTATTATGGATAGTACATCTTTGTCTCTTGATGTGGTATCCCTTATGAAAGAGATAAAATCTCTTCAATATAAGGTTCAACATCTTGAGCAAATTTCCTCTAGACCTACATAGGCCTTAGATTATTTTTCTCTACTATATACACCATTGGCATGACATATTACTTTGATACCCTTGACATAAGGTTTTGTTCAACCTAAGCTTACTCTATATTATGGAAAGGGAGATCTAGAGACACACTTAAGATTTTTTCATGCAACATGTTTGGACTATGTGCCAAATGATTGGTTGTTAAACAGGTTATTTAGATGAATTCTAAAGTATTATGCTTTACAATGGATATATAGTCTACCAAATTAGTTTTTTAATGCATTTAATCTTATAGATGACATGTTCCTAGATAATTTTAGTATTAACACTAGTGATAAGGTTTCCTATGCCCAAGTTCCACAACAAAAACAAAGATCAAATGAGCATCTCAAAAATTATGTTCTTTAATATAAGACTATCTTGGCTAGGATGACTAGCCCCATGGATGATCAAGAGTTACAAGATCTCTTCAAATAGACTCTTATACCATCTTTGCATGAATCAATAATGTTTAAGAGATTCTTTTCCTTCACTGAGTTATGTCATACACTAAATGAAAGGGAAGTCAAATTAATTTTAATGGGTAAACTCAATTATACAAGTATATCAAAAATAATAAACAAGAGTAACAATAAAGTCCCATACAAATTCAAGGTCAATGATAAAAAAATTTAGAATTAACCTATAATCAATGCAACTTCAAATCACCCTCAATGAGTGGTTTTTATCAATACCTCCTCGATGAACTTTTTCCAATCTACCAATTTCTCTAGCTAGAGTTTTATAGTAGCTTTTGGAATGTAATATCATATCTCTCCCTCCTATTCAGGAAGTTTATCCAACAAAGCCTCTTCTATTGGGATATGATCAGAAGGCATTTTATGACTTTCTTAGGAAATTAGGCCACACAACAAATAGATACATTAGTCACCAATTTTAGTTTCTCTACAACAAATCAAGTTATTTGTAAATTTATCTATATTACCATGCTTCACTTGTTCTTATTCGAGTGTTTGTAGTGACTTCTATATCCTTTATTTCTTCGCTCTACCCATTGAGGGGGCATCCTACTTCATACATTCAAGATATATATATCGATATATCTACCCACTAGAGGCATCTTCTACATGACTACACCATCTAGGTTATGCCATTCCTACACCACACACTCTAGTTATCATGATGATGTACATTACTTATACATGAATTAATCTATTGATACTCACTAGTATATAACACTTGTGTATTAATTAGCATATATCTAGTCTTTTACTACATGTCTTGCATACTTTCACTTGTTGATTTGATTAGTTAGATGTAATTATATTTATATTATTTACATGCTTTCACTTCTTAATTTGAATAGTTATATGTGATTGTGATTGCATTTCTCAATTCATATTTTGTCTCTTGTATGTGTCTCAAGACATTTGTCAATGTCCTTTGCTTGTACTCTTCTATGTGTTTGTGGCCCTTGTACCAACCTTGCTTGTTTCAATTGTATGTGTATGTGACATTTGAACATGCCTTATATGATTGATTTATAATTTGAGTGACATGTACCCATGTCCCTTGTTTGTTTGGCATTTTGGACACTCTTGTATGCTTTTTGTTTCTTTGCTTGAATATTTGTTTGCTTGATTATTTCTCAATTGTTTACCATGCCATGATCCACATCATACATTTTATTACTTTCTTGGATGCCATGATGGACATCATGCTCCATTCCTCCTTGAGAACTAACAAATAGAAACTCAAATTTCAAATTTCAATTTAGTATACTACACATGTTATTACATTGTTATATATATTTAGGCATACCCCTATTAATCTAAAAATCTCCATTCCAAACTATGTTATATCTTGAGACATATTTTCAATTATCATTGCTATATCATATATTATCACAACATAACACACTTGTAAGACTCTTTCTTATAAAGGTAGTCATTACATGGTCTTCATTCCTACCCTTAGAAGAGTGGGTAAAAAATATGGGTTTTTGTCATAGAGATCAGAGTTCATACTAGTCAAAAATATAGTTTTTAGAACAATAGCTGAAATTCAAATCAGGTAGAATAGACTCGATAGATAGTGACAATTATATAACAATATTTAAAATCAGCATAGGATAAGAGTGCCAACTTTGGATTATAGTACCAGATAGTAGGGTGTCATATTTCAATGTTCCTATTTAAACAACAAAAAACTATATTTTCTAGAAATAGATAGAAAGGTAACACCAATTATAGTTTTGTCAACAATAGTTTAGTTTAGAATCAACATTTTTAGTATAAATTTTCTCAAATAATATAGATATAGGGGGTATCATGTGTGGCATAATGGCTCTTGCTTTTAGTTTTAGATTAGGTATTTGGTATAACTTCTAGATTAAAATCCATGTTTTAGACACTAGTGATTAGGGGCAATGTGTGTGGAACATTTGACTTCTTTTATTTTTGATTTTAGTACATTACCCAGGTATTATTAGTAGTTATGTGACTTATTCCATATATAGGTGGTTGGCATAATTCTTGAGTGGCTTCCACACAATCTTATTGCCCAATTTTAGAGTGGCTTTCATACAAGCTTAATATCTACCTTTTTTAAATGGCCAAGAGTGGCCTAGTTTCCAACACACATTTGGATATCCATGTCACATTGTCAGATTACATAACATTAATGGGATTTAGGATCCATCTCATATGACACACATACCAATATTAGTTTATAGATTCACTTCATAGGGCAATGATGCATCCAAAGGAGTAGCTATCCTTTGTAATCTTAAGCCACCTACTTAGAGGGATTAGACACATAGTCCAAACATCAATTAACACTTTAATGATCACGTAGCTTCACTGAGTGAGTGATAACAGAGCCAAAGGGCTGGCCTTTACATTCTTGATCCACTCTTAGAGAATTGAACACTTAGCTCCATTCATTATATTACTTTTGGTACAACATCATTCAACACATACCCAACACCACTCAACATCACTTAGCATTACAATAGGTTTTGTATTGGTTTGCATACCCAATGAGGTGTATTTCTTCCTTTATATTCTTCTCTCTTTTACCCAACTTTTATACATTCTTATTTTAGATACAGCATATCTAGTAAGAACTGATCTACTCTTTATTTTCTATTTCATATTTACACTTGACAACATTCTCTCTCTATGAACACCTAGCATCACATAGATTCATGAGATTCACCCTTGAAGGTAAGTTTAGGTACATTTTCTAATTTTCCTTTATCCTATTATTTTGCTTTGTTGTATCAATAGAATAAAATGGGGACAAATGTAGTCATATAAAATGTCAAAATTGGTAGCTTTAGTGTGGCTTGTGACACCCAACCTATAGGTCCCTCTTGCATACTCTCATGACCCTTATAGACACCTTTTTTCTTATTCTTAGTCATCCATAGACTTCTAAAACCTGATTCTAGCTCAGCCAAGCTACATTTCCCATGCTAATTCCATCCCCTAGGTCCTGTACCTATAGGATAAGAGTACCCAACTTGAATTATAACATAAGACCCTAAGGTGTCCTATTTTGATGATCTTATCTAATTAAATTTTGATCTCTAATGGTTATTTCATTTTGGTTCTTATCTTTCATCTTGTCAGCCTAACACAAATACATTCAACCCATGATGAATAAATCCCTATTAAAACCCATTCAAAGTTAATTTATAAGGAGGTTGGCAAATATTACAATGCAATCAAGAATACAAGAAAAACCACTAATGAAAATTTCCCTATTCTATGTATACAACCATCCAATACAACTACAATCATATCCAGATCCTTACATTGGTCCCTATCCACCTCAATCATACCTATTTTAGCATTTTTGCATTCATATTTACTATTACACAAAGCACATTAAGTGGGAGAACTATATATGGCTTGATACCTCTTTAGAGTATTGGTATGTAGGTAGTGTGCCCACACAAGGGGTGTGGATACATGTTTAGTGTATTTTACACACACTAAACCCCCCCATTCTTTCTCAAATTTTAATAAATCAAAATGTAGTCTAGGGTTTGAAGATTAAAATATCTCTACAAGGATTTTCATAGACTTTCAGAAATCTAGATTTCATAGGCAGACTCATATAGGGATAGAATATAAAACTCAAAAAACTTAGGTCTCTATGAGAAGTTTGGATAATAGTGACAAAAGAGGACAATAGTGTTAGACCCCAAGGTGTCCTAATTTGGTGCTCTTGTCCTTTCACAATTTGAATGCTAGATCTTGATTTACAACACTATCTCAGTCTTACACAGCCAATATCAGACCCTACAATAGCCATTTCAATTTATTTTAAGCTAAGTGTTATTTTATCCATATTTATTACTATTTATAGAAAGATTAATTAAATTATAAAAATCATTAGTTAAATTATTGTCATATTATTTACTGATTTAGTCAACTCAGACCCTTAACTAAATTAGGAATAAGACTCATATTCCCAAAACAATTAAATCACTGGCCTTAATTAACACTCATAGATATTCTCCACCCTTTGGACCTATTTACTAATTACCATAATCCAATAGGATCCACACCATATTTCATTTTCTATGAAACTGAAGCCATTCTTACCATCAAGGTCAAGTTACCTTCTTTGTGTATCTTATTGAATCACATCCTTAATGATGAGTATTATAGAGTCATTTGTTTGCAAGAGCTAGTTTTACTAGATGAAAAATGCATAGCCACTATAAACAACATTAAATAATATAAGAACCATATACATGGTTGGTATAATCATCATGTCAAGCACATAGAGTTTGAGCTTGGTGATCTTGTCCTCAAAGAAAACCAGAAGAACACCACAACAAAAAATAATAATAAAGGCAATTTCAAACATAATTAGATATGATGTTATGTCATTGTTGCTAATTATGGCTCTGGAGCTTACAAATTGGCTATACCAAAAGGAGATGTACTTGATGAGCCATGAACATAATACATCTCAAGAATTATTTCACTTGAAAGACCCAAGGTATTATCTATAAGGATCGTTTATATCATACCATAATATCACCTTCCTTGTATCATATTATATATTTTTCCTTCCATACCTTCCCTTTTAGATTAATTTATTTTACCCTCCCTTACCCAACCTTTCTTACCCTAGTTTTGATTCATTGGTTTTATGGGAACCCTCAGAGAGGGGATTTAGATGAATCTTTAGCAATTTATTTAGTATTTCATAAAGAGGCAATATCTTGGGGAAGTATGAGAGTGGTCAATTGAATTATTTATTATTTTCATGTTCTATATCCTTATAGATACTACTGATTATAACCACCTTTAGGAAAGTTAGTATCATTGACCTAGGTCATTATTTCCTCATTATAACTAGGAAAATTAGGAACAAGCCCATTTTATCCACTTTGTCACATTATTGTTCTCTACCTTGCCTTTTGAATATTTATGAACTTTTTGTTACTTATTCACATCCTCTACTTTAGGAGGAACTAGTGTCTTGAAGTCTCATTCGAGACTATGTGGGTAGCACTTGATTTATGTTGAGGTTAGCTCAGTCAACCCTTTGCCACGCTCTTACAATTTTGTGAGTAAATTAAGTTTAAATGATCTCACTATTTTGAGAGCATATTTAAGCCATATTATAACTATTTTATGATTTTATCCATTTTGTGTCTCATAATTCTCCATTAAATTGAGATGCCTAGAAAATTCCAAAAACATTTGAAATTTTAAAAAATCCTAAAAATCACACAATTATGAAAATTGGCTTAGAATCTCCATGTTAGATATAAAGCCATCAAAATTTTATAGGATGGGTCATATTTTTTGTTTAACTTAATTTATATACCACTTTGGTATTTTTACACCCATTTATAGAAGAACTACATCAGCCTAAGGTCTGCATGGATTATGTAGGTATCACTTGGACATAAGGGGTATCTCAAGTTAGCTTGGCCATACCTTCCTTTATTTTTTCAACCACTTCATTACCTTAAGGATTCTGGGACTCTTAGTTGTTTCACAATTAATCACTTGTTCTTTATTTTCCCCATCCTTATTAGCCTTAGCCAAACACTCTCACCATTTTATGAGTTATTTATGCTCTCACCATTTTACAAGTTATTTATGCTCTTTCTATTTTATGAGTCATTGACATTTTATGCTCTCGTCATTTTGTGAGCTTATTATCACTCTCAACCTTATACATAGTAAACATATGAACCTAATTCATGTGTGAGATCTTATCTATTGTATTTTAGTGTGGCTTTATCCTAAACCATACTCTTGTGCTCATGTAATTTTTTTGTGTTCATGTGTTCATGTTTGTGAGCATCATCTCCCTCTTTTCATATGCACTTGGCATTCTATGATACCATTCCCTTATTCCTCTATTAATCAATCACGTTTATCTTATCATTTATTTTATTATAACCTATATCCTAGGATAAATACATTTGGCCTAAATTTCATGTTGGATCATATATCCATGGGACTATGTAGGCAATGTTCACTTGCCTATTGCATCTAGATTTAACTCAACTACCCCTTCCATTTCTTATTTTCCCCCCATTTTATTCTTGTGTGTCATTTTTCCCTATAGCCTAGGGGACACATTTTTAGTCTTTATTCTTGCATTGTAATTCTTTTGTTCTTGCATTGTAATACCTACACCATTGTTATCTATATTAAGGGTCACCCTATTGCCAAGAGTAACACCTCTTTTACACATCCATAAATAATTTGTGTTTTATTTGTACTAACATTTTAATTAACCATTGTTTGTATTTTTCCTTTGTCTATTTATAATCGTTTGTTTATTGTGATTTTATTTTCTTTGGATTGTTTATTTATTTTGTTTATGTTGTTATATTTGTTTATGACCATGTTTATTTATTTTTATTAGTATTTTATTGTTTGTTTATTTTTGTTTTATTATTTGTTTATTGATATTTTATTTTTTTATTTGTTGTTTGTTTTAGTTTTATTTGCATTTTTTACCTTTTTATTTCTTTTTTATCATAAGATTATTACACTTTATTTACACTTTCATATTGATTATCCATATATTATATCTATGTTGTGAATTAGTGTACGTTCCTACACTTAGTTTTTTCTAGTATGTTCACTTGGGATTTGATTGTTCATATATTATGCCTAAGTGATTTATACCTAAATTTTCACTAATTTTTATTTTCTCTAGATACACATTATTATTATTATTATCTATAATTATGATATAAAATATCCCAAGCTACATCAAAATCAGGCCAAAGAATCTATTAAACAATATAGTGTGCAGTACTTCTCCTTATTCACACATTAAAAATCCTTGACCTACCCAAACACTACCAAAATGTAGAGTAATTAAATAAAAAATGAATAATAATCCTTTCTAGTTAGGATACACATCTCCATGCTATCAAGTATCCCAAATTCATGTTTATCCTATGTGACTAGCTTACTCTTACTTTGTGAGTATAGTTTCAGTATGTAAGCCCCTTTCCTAATTTTCTATTTTGTGGTAAAGATGACTTGTATCATGTTTCCATCTTCCCTATTGGGGAAAATAACTATGCCAATGCTATAACTACCTTTGATCAAATCATTGTTTTCATATTCCCTATGGGGTACCTTATTGTTCTAATTATTATAACCACCTTTGGTAAAATCATTATCACTCCTCAACCCTACTCGGTCACCTCACTATGTGGATGATTATAACAACCTTTGAGAAAATCATTATATCTATATTCCTTATTGGGGAACCTCATTGTGATAATTATTATAACCACCTTTGGGAAAATCATTATCACTCCTTTACCCTACTAGGGCATCCCTCTATGTCAATGATTATAACCACCTTTGGGTAAATAATTATTTTCATCATCCGTACTAGTGTACCTCATTGTGGCACTAATTATAAATTATTTTGGATAAATTAGTATTTACACCCCCATTACCTATATGTCACATTATTTCCTTCTTTTCAAGGGAACATTTTCTAACCTTATTTGTCACCTTCTCCCTTGAGGGGGAATCTGGGACTCATCCATCACCTTCTAAGGAATTAGCCAAGGCATTAAAAAAATATTTATTGTTTGAGAATATGTTACTTTTCCTTTATCTTAAAACATCTTCCCAAATATTAGAAAATAATATACACCACATTTTTGCCACAACTATGTTCCAACTGGACTTAAGATTGATTTCTACCAAGTAGTGCAAATTAGGACTAAGAATCACTGGATGTCCTAATTTCATCTACACATTAGACATTAGTGATCAAAATCATGTTGATGCATCCCTATTTTGGGTATTATCCTATTCATAATAGTAATCTCTCATGGATTTATCTTTAGTTAATATGCAACCTAGTAAATTGATAGTTTGGCCTTTGGACCCATTAAGAAGGGAACTTAAACGATTCTTAAAGTGTAAAAATGCTAAGTATAATTAATTAACTAAGAAAATAAAATTAAATTATTAGGTGAAATTTCCATGTGAAATTTGTGAAAATGAATTTTGAAAAAATCAAATTTCAATAAAATTAAGGTCATGATGATGTCATCATCCTCAAAGTCAAGGAATTTAAAATATCTCCCTTAAAGCCTTAAATTCAAAAATGGAGAGCCATGCTTAATAAATATACTAAAAATATGTTTATTTCTACCTATAATATTGTAGAGATGGCACAAGTAGGTCCCTCCACTCTAGGTAAGATCAATTCTTTTAGAAATGATGACTTCTTATTCCATTATGGTACTTCAATTATTTTTAAAGACATTGAGTTCATTCCTAAAGCCATAACATCTATCAACCTACATTACAGTATAATATACTTCAATGTATAAGTAGTTAGGGAAGTTGATGAGGATGAGACCATGCCTCATATAATATATCTATCTTATAACATCCTTTCCATCAACATGATTGGTTTCTACAAGGTTGTGACCAAGCTAGAGGTCATGCCATGTACTGACCTAGTTTACAACATCTTTAGGAGATCAAAGTGTAAGGATAAGATACACAATTAAATATCTCAAGGTCTCCTAATAATGTTCATATTAGTTCCAAGATTTAATAAATATTATGACCTATTCTCACCATATATTTAATATAACTAGGTCATCATCAATAACTAGTATGAGGTACACTCCCTAGAGAAGGTCTTGGCTACATTGGTAATTGACCCAATAGGAGTCATTCTCATGGATAACCAAGGTAACATGCCTATTTATAAATTTATTAAATGAGTTAGGATTTGATTATCCTTATTAAATAAAATATTTGGTAACCCACACATTGGTTATGTGGATATAAGGACCCTTGTGCTACTATAGATAATCCTTAAGGACCAGTAGATTCCCCCACTTAGGGAAATTATCAGCAACAACCTAGTATATTTTATGAATGAAACTTGAAATAATGGTTCCCCATTCTTCATAATGAGTTTCTTGATGGATGATATCTACATAATGGTTCAGATGGGTTAGAATTCATGGTCTCTTAAGCAAGAAGAGGTTATCCCTCAACTTTTCTCTACAATGAATATCCATCGATTTAGGTATAACATAAGAGTGATTATAGAAAAATTAAACCCAATTGTTTACAAATCAATCACTGAGTGTGATATGCCAAGGGTTCCCTCAAAATTTAGGTAAACTCTATGAGGTATGGGTAGCTAATGGTTGTACCTCAATTTCATAGTAATCAGAGTAGGAGTGATGGTGGATCCTCTCAAATTACCAAAGTACATACCAATGAAGCTATGAAAATAAAAAATGGCCTATCAACTTATGCAAGGAGTTGATGGAATCATAAAAAAAGAATATAGTCCCTCATAGGGTTCCCTATAATCTGGGGAGAACTAGGATCACAAAGTGGCATGATGTTATTGTAGCTGCTAGGTATAAGGATTATTACCTATTACCTAAGGATAACTTCAGACCTTAGGACCCTAACAATGTCATTTCTGAGTACCTCTTCAAATTCAAGAAATATATCACAATGGAGTATAATCATCAATAATAATTTCATGAATGGATGTATAGAGATGCTATGAATGATGAATTAGTACTCAAGAATATAGTGAGAAAGACCATTGAGCCAGAAATGAGACTAGATAGAGAGAAGAAAGAAGACACTGTAAAGTCTCAACCACCACCAATTCATGGGATCATGTTTGATTTTGATTATGAGGAAGGGTAGGAAGAAGAATAATAATACAATGTTCCTCTTATTAAAAATAAGCCATGTATACCTCCACTTATTGCCACTTCAAGCGGATAGAGCCTACTTCCAAGGTTCAAATAACAAGGATCTAGCAGCCAACTTGACCCCTCCCAAAGGCCTACATTGATATACACATTTTCTATGTGAGATACTCTCTAAAGACTAAATCATCCTGACATCTAGTCCATTGAATTTAAGGAATTGCAACAAGGCATTAAGCTTTTAATGGAAAAATTATAAACACTAGTTGGTAGGAACATCGAAAAAGTCTATAAGATGAAGAAGGAGCATAAAGCCACCATGAGAGGAGAAATAACCCCCATCAACTCCTCAAGTGAATACTAATACAAGCACACCTTAGGATCCTAATATAAGTACTCTCCCACTAGCTTCTTTTCTAATTTTTAGTACATCTACTTCTTTTCCTGCCTTTACATTTACTCCCCTATTAATAAGAACTTCCACTACACATACCACTGCCCAATCCCCAGTTCACACTATCATGAACCAAGATAGTATTTCCTCTTGATTTACCATTACCCACTTCATTTCCCATTCCAATACCAATATTTCATCTTCATCAGGCTCCCAAAACACTAGTGCTATCTAGGCTATAGGTTCCACTCCTTCCTAGGCAACCACTACTAGCGCATCACTTGCCATTGGCTCCCTTGCATATACAAGGCCACTAAGGCCCATATTAAAAAATTTCCCCCTTCAAAATACACCAATATCACTAAAACTCCAAATGTGAGCATGCCTTCAAAACTACCTTAATTTTTTCTTAACATGGGCCTTGTAAAGTCTCCATTTGGCACACCTAGGAAAATAGACCCAATGAGCTTGCACATTCCTACTACAACCCTAGATTCTACCTCTACCCAAACACCTCTTGTGAAGCCACCTATAAAAAATACAACACCTAATACTACCCCAAAATGGGTTAGAGATATCATATAGGTAGCCAAATAAGAGAGGCCCAAGGAAGTCCTCTCTACACCACAAATTGGGATGAGATTTGATGTTACCATAGGTAAAATGAAGAGGGTAGTAAGGAGGCAGGTTGAGAATCCCTAGTCTGGCTCAGTGATGTCCCATAAAAATTAAGATTCCCTCTTCACTTTGATAAGGAAAAGAAAATTTGGCCTCGATAAGGTGGATGAATATGTAGAGGATCTTGTGTCCATAGTCTAAGCCTGGGAAAAATCCATAGTATCCTTGATGAAGGGGATGCAACAAGAGTTTAAAATGTTGAAAGAACAAGAATTACCCATAATACTAGAAGGAACCACAATACAACTAATCAATGAAATTATTAATGTCGTTATTTTGTATAGAGTCGTGAAGATAAGATAGGAAGATGGGACCCTACAGTTCAATTTGGTCATCAAACTTGACCATAAACTTGCACTCTATGATACCAAGTTGGTGAACCTAGCTAGATTTATAAGGATCAATAAGTTCCTAGACCTCAAGGTTTTTCCACTTAAGGATATCATCCCTACATAGAACATTATGATGAATAGGAGAAGGATATTGAAGAGATGGTTGGATTAGATCAAACATGCAACTATATCTTTAGAAAATATTGAATTCAAGATTACCTTCTTACTGAAGGATGCCATGGTCACTAGGGTTACCAAGCCTGATGGCACCTTCATGCATGACCTAGAATTTAGGGCCCAAATGAAGGTATTTATTTCCAAGTTCCATTAGGACATTACCAAGTCCAAGATAGATACCAAGGTATTGAAAAGTGTGGCTTTCGCTAATAAAAGGCTAGAAAGATAAATGCCATTGAAGAAGTACTAGGGCTAGTGCTTACAGATCATAGAAGGCTCATTTAATAAATTCCTAACTTTCTTAGGCCCATGATCCTAGACTTATGTCAAATTGACCAAGATTACCTATCCTACACATAAGTTTGGATGAAGGAAGAGTCAAATAAGAAATAAAGGCAAAAACAAGCTAGCTAGTAGCCTCCTCTAGGACCTTAAATAAAATTCTACTTTGTATTGCAAATTTGAATTTAGAATATTCCATTGTATATTTAGAATTTTTTCCACTTAGAGATATTTGGGAATCTTTCATGGGTGCAATTAAACTTGTATAAGTAATTTTAAAGCCTATATATAGGGCTATTCCCCCTCATTATAAATTAGGAATAGTTATTATAGCACTAATACAAAAGAGCTAAGAATTTGAGAGAATGTTTGTGTGTTTTATTATGTATTTTATGGTTTATATGTCTCATGATTTAGATAAATAATGGCTACATTTCTACAAACTAATCTAGTAATAACATTCAATGTATGCATCTATTAGTTTGAGTTTAACACTAGGCTAACAAATTTGCTAGTATATGTGCTCTATTTTCATCTTATTTTCAACTAAATATGCTTATGAAATATATTTTGAATGAGTAATCATTGTGTAAAATATGATTCTAGATATATTAATTTATTTTCCTTTGAAGCTTCAATTGCATTCATTTGGATTTGAGTATTACACTAGGGTCAGTGACTGCTAGTTTTATATGTTCTTGTCATAGAAGTTAGAAGAATTGATACCAATGGCCATCTGAAGCAAACCTTATTTTTTACCTTATCCTTCTCACATTTGGATCTACCCATGACTCACTCTAGATTATCTCATTTTTTAAATATTCATTGTTTGTTTATGTTTTAGGTAATAATTGGCAAAGATTAGAACAATTTCACAAAGATTAGCTAAAAATAGTGTCACTGCATATAGGATATTAACCCTACTATAATCATACTTCCCATGACCCTAATTCTCCCTATGATTACACATTAGCTCACATGTATACTACTAATCCTGGTCATTCCACTTTGAGACATCCACCACCTACCTGAACCTATCATACATCATATTCTTACCCTTCATATAGCCTTAGTCCATATTGGGCCTTTTACACATAAGATAGGCCTTCTAGAGGCCCCCTGAGTCCTTTCAGAATCATATTGACCAAACTAGGCCCTTTTTTAACCTATGCCATGGCTTGTGTGAAGGAAACCTATATCCTAGACCACATGTTTCTTTCACCAAAGCTTTATCCTAGGTAGAATGTGCTCAAAAGTGCTTGTTTGGGCCCAAACAGTAAAAAATGAGTAGTTTTAGGTCTTTTGGTGGATGGGGTTTAGGATATATGCTTCATTCTAATTCATTTGAGCCTCTTATATCTCTCTCTACAATCTATCTTTATTATTCTTCCCTCTCTTGACTCTCATGCCTTCTTGAATCTCTCTTGATTCATTCTTGGCACTCTTGATCTTGATTGGTGATAAAAGATCTCATATGCTGCTACACATTTGTTTGAAGGCTCCATTATTGGTATCAGTTGTTATTTCTTCCTTTTGGATTAATTATAGCTTCTAAATTTGGAATTTCACTTAATTTTTTCTCTTGGTTGGATTTATTACACCATTTCAAGTTCTCACTTCACCACCTCCTTTGCTCTTGGCTTTTGGTTTGGACTTCAACTTACACATAGCTTGGTCTTCCTCCTACATTACTTCCTAGATTAGATTCTTGGTTAGCATAACATATTCACATATTAATTAATATTTATCTGAGATTACTTTCATATACAAAGTGAAATTCCATTATTTTTTGTAGTGTATATGCTAGGATTTGAATTATTTTAGTGAAATAGTTAATTTTTGCATTGTTTAGAATAGTTTCTAAAGTTTATTGCATTTGTATACGATTAAGGAGTTATTTAATTTCTTGAAATATTAATTTGTTTCATATCATTTATCTCTTTGTAAACATTCCTCATTTCATAGTAGAGATACACATGCTCAAGATAAACTAGAAAACTTGTTTAACCATTATCTCTGTTGCTAAAATAGAACATTACAATGTTAGAAAATAATAGTATTGATCTAGAAATATAGTTAAAATATAGAATATGCATGATCTTGAACCATTCCTTGAAAATGTATTTATTTATTAAAACATATTTCATTTGGCCTCAAAGTGCTTTAGCTTCTATATTTGTTGTTATGCCCTTAATCATTGGTGTGTCTAGGAATATGTGTAGTTGACTTGTAGCTTACATAAACCTTTTGCATATTATTTTATATTTATTTATTCATTAATATAATTATTAGGTTGGCCTCTAGGAGGAACATGGACTTTTTAGACTATATATAGGATGTAGCATTAGTTATTCATCATCATATTTGAGTATTCATTCTTATTAAAAGCATTTAGGAGGTTGACCCCTCAAAGTGGCTTACCTATTATTCATATTTGTGTGTGTGTGTGTGTGTGTGTGTGTGTGTGTGTGTGTGTGTGTGTGATATAATATTGTATATATATTTATTTTATGAATTAATATCATTTTAAGTGGTATCAAAGAATTAGTTTGGGCCATAATCAGGTAAAAAACCCTAGATATTAAAATTTGGATATATCTTTCAAATGAGTGCAAATTTCTTTACAATTTTTTTTACTGGAATTGGTAAATGATTCAAGTTTCCATTAAAATTTAAGCTCATTTGGATCTATTTTTCAAAATTTATCACCATTTTAGGTTTTTTAATAATTTTCATTTTATCTCATAATTTATATAATTTTTCAATTTATTTATATTTTTGAAAACCTTAAAAAAACTAGTTTGGGTCTATTCTTTGATATTTGTGATTTGAGGCCTAATTTGTTTTTAAAAAAAAGTGGTTAAATTTATGTCAATGGAGAAAAATAAGGTTCACCATCTAGCCTTTGTATGGTTGGTCATAACACCCATAGATAGGGGAAAGGGTAAGAAACCCCTAAAACTCATTTAGTAGATTGTTGGTTCTAAATCTTGCATCCTAGAAGAGAGTGTTTAGTCCTCTCCCAGATTTGGGCAACATGGGAATATTTCCAAGGCCTTTGGGTGTACCTATACTAGAAATGGACCTCTAGATTGAAAGGGCTAGCTCCCTATATATGCCTTTGCTAAAATATCTTGCTTAAAAGGAAAAGAGTTAAGAATTTTCAAGAAAGGAAAATTGCAAGAAAATAAATCCTATTTTATAGGTGGTGATGCATCGAAACTATTTTTCCACATGAATGTCAAAATCCTATGCACAATATGATAAAAGCATAAACTATTTCCAAACTTTAAATATTCTAATAGTAGTGTTTCAATGCAGAGGTAAGACATGCAAATAATGATGCAAGGCAATTGAGATTAGAGGCAAGTTTTACACATTCAAGGCAATATTACACATGTAGGGATTAAATAGACTAATGTACACACTATGTGACTAGTTAGAATAAGAATCCTTGTTCATAGGAATGGAAGACAAAGTGGGAAGAAGGATTTGATATAATCTCATGCTACCACTATGCATCTCTCTCACACTCAAACCAAAAACTCTAAAAAAGCTAAAAGGAAATAGATTTATACTAAATGCTTAAAAGGGCTAAATTTTGATCATTCTAACAGGGCTTCACCATATGCTACTTGGTCCCATTTTCCCTTGCATAAGGGTTATATTTATAGCTTAAGAGGAGAAGATGAGGAGACATTTGGCACCAAAGGGAAGGAATCCATTTTGTTGGAGGTCTCCATCCTCATCTATAACTAACTTTTCTAAAGATGCTTGCTAAGGCACTTTGATTTTTCCATGTCACCTTCATGAATGCCCTTGGCTTTCCCCATTAAATATTATTATCCAATGGTTGCTTAATAAAATGATATATTTGATGAATGGCATCAAAATGTTTGCAACAAGGATCCACCTACTAAAAAATTTGTCTTGATGCTTAACCTCTTCTCTTTGGCTTCTCACTCTTTTTGATGGATATCAAAGAATGGAATAGATCATGATTATATGCCATCAAATTATTTAGCATGGATCCTTATAGATCATTTTCCATTTTTTCCTCTCTTGCCACATGATAGATTTTCATTTCTCTATTCATGGCTCTCGTGCACTATCAATTAGCCATTGGGTCAAGTGTATAAGCTAAGCGATTATGCAAACTCAAATTTACACTTTGTAATACAATTTAGGTTTTTGTAACCTCCTTACTTTTAAAGACTATAACCAAAGCCTTAGGATAAACCTAGTTTGCACTTGTAGACCCATTCAATTTTTTTAACCTACTTAGCTTATAAAGTCTATAAGCTAAGCACTTACTTAATCTTGATTTGCTCTTGTAGACACATTCATGTTTTTTGAACTCACCTACTTTGGAGTCTTTTAGCTAATCTACTTATGAATTTCATAAGTAAATCACCTAGATAATATTTATTTTTACTATGAGAGTCATTTAGGTTTTCAGAGATGCTTAACTTGCTTCAAACTCTTCAAGCTTTATGACTTTAGACCTTTCAAAACTGATTGCTTCTCAATGGCTAGTTCATGATGTTAAAATTGATGTCTCCTAGCCCATCATGGGATATTTGAATCCCAACAGCTACTTCTTTATCTTGAATTTTATGTCTCCCAACACTTCATGGGATAATTCCTTCAGACACATTCTTCGGTCTTTTTGTAAAGGGGAATTTCTTTGAGCTTTCTTCTTAAAGGAATTCCTTTAGATAATTTGTCTAAAGGAATTCCTTCAGGATTTTGTCTATGTTCTTGGAAAGTGCCCCTTTGAGAAATCCTGGAGGGCACTTTGGGAAGGAAAGTGACCCTTTGGGAAATCCTAAAGGGCAATTTGGAAAGGAAAGTGCCCCTTCAGGAAATCCTGAATGGAACTTCGGAAGGAAAGTGACCCTTTGAGAAATCCTAAAGGGAATTTGTGGAAAGGAAAGTGACCATTAGATAAATATTTAAGTGCACTTATGGAAATGAAAGTGAAGGAAAAGTGTCCTTCGAAAAAAATTCCAAGGGAACTTGGAGGAAAAGTGACCCTTCAATTTTTTTTTAAGGGCACTTTTAAAGATGAAAAGAGACAAAGTGACCCTTCTGAAAAATTTTGAAGGGTACTTTGAGACAAAGTGTCCCTTAAAAAAAATTTCAAAGGGAACTTTGGGAAGGAAAGGAACAAAGTGACCCTTCAAAATATTTCCAAAGGGCACTTTGAGACAAAGTGTCCCTTCAAAATTTTTTTGAAGGGCATTTTTGAAGGCAAAGTGTCCTTTAAAAAAAATCTAAAGGACACTTGGAAGGAAAGTGACCCTTTAGCATTTTCTAAAGGGAACCTTTGAAGAAAAAAAGAAGGAAGAGGAAAGAAAAGAGGAAAAGAAATAAAAAATAAGAAGAAATAAGTGAAGGAAAGGGGAAAAGAAGAAGAAGAAAAGGAAGGAGAAGAAGATGAAGGAAACTGGACAAAATCTTGAAGAAAAAGATAAATAACTTTGCTAATATAAAATAGGATTTAGAAAAAATATTGAGAAAATATTCCAAAGATAAAACACCTATGTACATTGTTAGCATAGAAAAAAAGTGAACAAGGAAACTGTATTTAGCAAAATTTCACAAGGGGTACAAATTGGCTAATAGTTTGGTGATTCACAGGGGAGGCATGCCTGCTATGCCTAAGACCATTTACCTTAATCCTTCCATTGGGTAGGGAGTCACACATAAGGCACTCAAAATAATTGAACAAGATTTTTGAGCCATCAAAAAACATTTCCCTTATTCCTTCAAGCTCATGATCTTAATTAGTGAGTGAAGGAATGGAAACATTTTTCTCATGCATGTAGTAAACTCCCAAATCAGTCTCTTAAATGAAAGTATATAGATCAAGTACATGTGTTTTAGTGTTTTATTTATCAATAAAAATATTATAAATACCTTAAAGAGGGGAAGATGTTTCACCATTTATGATGCCTTCTTCTTTACTAATTAGATAATTTTGAGCTAAATTTGTTTCCATGTATGGCTCAATATCAAACCTTGATAAGGGATGATTCCTTATAGTTACCTTGGTTCCATATCTTTTTTTGAAGGCTAAGAAATACCAGTTCATATAAATTTATCCTCCTATCTTTTCTATGACATCCCTTGATAAGTAGATATCAAAATGAGATGGAAGGTCCACCACCACAATGTCCTACAAGATAGGGAAACTTGGGCAACCATGAAGAAATACATTCAAAACTTTGAAAAACCCTACCATATTAGTTGGTGTCCTATCCAACTACAAGACACCCTTACTATGTGGCTCATATTTCAACCCCAACTTGTCAGCCACCACTTTAGGCATAATAGTGGTACTTGCTCCACTATTCACAATGCAATTGTGAACCAATTTGTCTCCCATAATGAGTGAGAAGTAAAAAGGTGGTGGATTTTCAAATTTGGTGGAGGGTTCCAAAATATGATTTAGGTAATTAGTAAGGGCCACATTGTTATGTTTAGAAACCTGAGGGGTTACATGAATATTTTCAAGTTGTTCTTGCAAGAGTTCCTTCTGACCAGGCATATGAAAGACTTCCCATAGAGATATGTTTGTCTTGGAATTATTCAATGAATAAATATTTTTTAGAGGGGAAGTATTTACCTTATCCTAAATTATTTAAGGTAGTGAAGGAGTCTAAACCTACTACACTATAGTCTTGACAATCCCACTTGCATTCTACTTTTGCTGAAGAGCATGATTGGTAGTAGGTGTTGTGATAGAACTTATGTCTTGATGCCTTAGAAGGGCATCACTTAGAGTGACATGTGCCCTTGGAATATCTCCTAAATATATATTTTTATCTCTTGTATTGGCTACAATTGACATGCTTTGATTCAACATGTAGTCATCTTTGACTTGAAAATTCATCATGCCTACACTTTGATTGATCCCTTCTCTATGAACATCTCTTTGGCTGGGACCTACTTCATATAAAGTCATGTGAGGGGTGGACTCCTCTTATGTTTCCAAAGCTTGGCTGGTTCCTCCATCATTATGCATGAATTGTTCTTGAGGCTATCCCTATTGGTCAAAATGATCTTCTCCTTGGACCAACTTATCATGTACTGGGACAACTACCTTCCCGAGAGTGGTGGAGTTAGGATTACATGAATTGGGCTGCCTATTATGAATTTTCTAACCTTGTCCCCTTCTTTGATAATTGTACTGGATTGGAGCTCTATATCCTTGTTAAGGATAATACTAATGACTAGGGGGAGTACTTGCCTAGAACTAAGTTTGTTTGAGCTGAGCTCATAATGACCAGATTTATTCATCCTTTTTAACAACATTGTCCACATTCTTGGGAAAGGATATTAACTTCACATTGGTATTAGGAACTTGTGCTATGCTTAGAGCTTCAACTAAATTGTGAGATATTACAAGCATGGAAACTCTTTGAGGAAGTTTTCCAACCTATATTAAGCTATTTTTAACTTCAATAGCTAGCTCATACATTCCTAACAAAGTAAAACCTCCCATTGACTACAAATAAAAGCCACATCAATGTCAATACCTTTGAGGTAGGTGGGGAACAAGAATCGAGGAGGAGGTCTCATGATAGGTGGTAGCCTATGCCACATCATTTGGAATCTCTCATTGAAGTCCCCCATATATTCATTATGACCTCTTTTTATAACATTTAGCTGATGAATTAGTGAAGTATGATCACTTTTTTTCAAATATTGTAACCAAAAATTCCCCAAAGCCATCCTAGCTAGTAATGTAGCTAGCTTCCAACATTCTGTACTAGTCAAGTGTTTTACCTTTCAGAGACAAGAAGAAATCCAATGGCTATGTTGGATATATTAACATTATGTAAATTGTAAAAGTTAGAGATATCTCTGATATGTTTAGATGGTGTGATAGGGCCCTCACCATTAAAATTAGGGAGACTTTTAGTGGCATTAGGAGGGATAGGGTCATATGAGAGAATGGCTATGGGATTTTAGGTGTTAAAATTTGGGAAGGGTTGATGTCTATCCATCTCTTTTCTTTCCCCCATTTCTATTATTTCCCTTTGATCCCCTATTTTTTCTTCTTCTTTAACTTCTTCCTCTCCAAAAACTCCTTATCAAGTATCTCTTAGGGGTAGGAGTGGTTTAAGGTATTATTCTTCAGGAAGAGCTTCAGCTAAAGGGGCTTGATAGAAATCCTAGATGACCTTGTGAGGACCATGTAGTATGATGTTTAAAACTTGGTCTAGAACTAGCGGTTCACATCCCCAATAGAGTCACCAAATGTTGGGTTAGTGATATTTATATAACTTTAAGATTTTCAAGACCAGCACTCACCTTGATATAGCAAATAAAACCTCATCCCACTAGGTGTGCCAAAATTGTTGGTTCTAAATCTCACACCCTGGAAGAGAGTGTTCAGTCCTCTCTTAGATTTGGGAAACATGGGAACATTTCCAAGGCTTGTGGGTGTACCTATGCTAGAAATGGACCTCTATATTGAAAGGTATAGCTCCCTATATATGCCTTTGCTAAAATAGCTTGCTTAAAGGAAAAGAGTTAAGAACTTGCAAGAAAGGAAATATTCAAGAAAAAAATTCTATTTTATGGGTGGTGATGCACCAAAACTATTTATCCCAATGAATGTCAAACTCCTATGCATAATATGGTAAAATAATAAACTATTTACAATCTTTAAATATTCTAATAGAAGTATTTCAATGTAGAGGCAAGACATGTAAAAAATGACACAAGGAAATTAAGATGAAAGTCAATTTTTATACATTCAAGGTAGTATTACATATGCAGGGATTAAATACACTAAGGTATACATTGTGTGACTAGTTAGACTAAGAATCCTTATTAACAAGCATAAAGGACAAAGTGGTAAGAAGGATTTGAAATCATCTCATCCTGCCATTATGCACCTCTCTTGAACTCAGACCAAAAACTCTAGAAAATCTTGAAGGAAATAGATTTATGCTAAATTATTAAAAGGGCTAAATTTTGATCATTCCAATAGGGATTTGCCATATGGGTCCCATTTTCCCTTGCATAAGGGTTATATTTATAGTTGAAGAGGAGAAGATGAGGAGGCCTTTGGCACTAAATTGAAGTAACCCATTCTATTGGAGGTCTCCATCCTCATATATAATTGACTTTGACAAAGATACTTGTTAGGGCACTCTAATTGATCCATGTCACCTTCTCGAATGCCCTTGGCTTTCCCTTTTGAATATGCTTCTCCAATGGTTTCTTAACATATTGAGATATTTGAGTAATGGCATCAAAATGGTTATAATAAGGAGCCACCTATTAGAAAAATTGTCTTGATGCTTAACTTCTTCTCCTTAGCTTCTTTCCCTTTTTGATGGCTCTTAAAGAATGACATAGATTGTGATTCTATATCATCTATCTACTTGGAACAGATCCATATAGATCATTATCCATCTATTCTTCTATTTACATATGGTATATTTTCATGTCTATTCATGGCTCTCATGTACCATCGATCAGCCATTGGGTTAAGCGTATAAGCTAAGTGGCTCTATAAACCTAATTTGTACTTTGTAGTGCAATTCAGGTTTTCATGACCTCCTTACTTATAAAGACTATAATAAAATCCTTAGGAGAAACTTGGTTTGCACTTGTAGACCCATTTGGGTTTTTTGACCTACTTAGCTTATAAAGTTTATAAGCTAAACACTTGGAAAATCTTGATTTACTTTTATAGACCCATTCAAGTTTTTTGGACTAACCTACTTCAGAGTATTTGAATTGCTCTACTTATGAAGTTCATAAGTAAATCACCTAGATAATCCTAATTTACACTATGAGAGTCATTCAAGTTTTTAAGGATGCTCAACTTGCTTCAGACTCTTCAAGTTTGATAAGTTCAGACCTTTCAAACCTAATTGCTTCTCAATGATTAGTTCATGATGTTAAAATTGACATCTCCTAGCCCATCACAGGATATTTGAATCCCAATAGCTACTTCCCTATCTTAAATTTGATGTCTCCCAACACGTCATGGGATAATTCCTTCAGGCACATTCTTTGAGATTTCTATAAAGGTGAATTTATTTAGGATTTATTCCTGAATGAACTCCTTTAAATAATTTATCTGAAGGAATTCCTTCAAGCTTTTGTCTAGGATATTGGAAAGTGCCCCTTTTGGAAATTTTGAAGGGCACTTTGGGAAGGAAAGTGACCCTTCTAGAAATATTGAAGGACACTTGTGGAAAGGAAAGTTCCCCTTCAAGAAACCTCGAAGGGAACTTTTGGAAGGAAAGTGACCCTTTAATAAATCCTAAAGGGCACTTTTGGAAAGGAAAATGACCCTTTGATAAATCTTGAAGGGCACTTTAGAAATGAAAGTGGCCCTTTGAGAAATCTTGAAGGGCACTTTTGGAAGGGAAAGTGACCCTTCAGTAAATCTCAAAGGGCACTTTTGGAAAGGAAAGTGAAGCAAAGTGTCCTTTGGAAAAAAATTGAAGGGCACTTGGAGGAAAAGTGACCCTTCATATTTTACTGAAGGGCACTATCAAAGACAGAAAGAGACAAAGTGACCCTTCAGAAAAATTTTGAAGGGCACTTTGAGATGAAGTGTCCCTTCAAAAAAAATTTAAAGGGAACTTTGGGAAGGAAAGGAACAAAGTGACCCTTTGAAAAAAAATTAAATGGCACTTTGACACAGAGTGTCCCTTGAAAAAAAAATTGAAGGGCACTTTCAAAGACAAAGTGTCCTTTGGAAAAAATCTAAAGGGCACTTGGAAGAAAAGTGACCCTTTGGATTTTTCCAAAGGGCACCTTTGAAGTAAAAAAGAAGGAAGAGGAAAGAAAAGAGTAAAATAAAATAATAAGAAAGAAGTGAAGGAAAGAGGAAAGGAAGAAGAAGAAGAAAAGGAAGGAGAAGAAGGAAAGTAAGGAGAAGATAAAGGAAATTGAACAAAAGTTGAAGAACTTTGATAACAAAAAAATGATTTGGCTAAAAGATTGAGAAAATATTCGAAAGAGAAAACACATATGTACATTTTTATCATGGAGAAAAATTGAAAAAGGATAGTATATGTAGCCAATTTTCATAGGGGATACAAATTGGCTAACAATTTGGTGATTCATAGGGGAGGCATGCCTACTATGCCTAAGATCGGTTGCCTTAATCCTTCTCTTGGAAATGGATTCATGAATAAGGAACTCAAAAGAAATGAAAAATATTCTTTATAAATAAAAATAATTTCCCAAATTCCTTCAAACTCATGATCTTCATTAGTGAGTAAAGGAACAAAAACATCTTTCTCACACATGTAGTAAACTCCCAATTCAATCTCTTCAATGAAATTATATGGATCAAGTCTATGTGTTTTAGTGTTGTATTTTTAAATAAAAATATTATAAATACCTTTAATAGGGGAATATGTTTCACCATTTATGATGCCTTCTTCCTCTTTACTGATTAGACAATTCTGAGCTAAATTTTTTTCCAATGAAACCTTGCTAAGGGTTGAGTCCTTATAGTTACCTTGGTTCCATATATTATTTTTAAAGACAAAAAATATAAGAAAATATAAAGGTATCCTCATATATTTTTTTTGAAGTCCCTTGATAAGTAGATAGAAAAATGAGCTAGAAGGTCTACTATCACAATGTCATGCAAGATAAGGAAACTTGGGTAGCCATGAAGAAAGACCTTCAAACCTTTGACCAAACATATCATCTTAGTTGATATCCTATCTAGATAAAATATTCCCTTACTATGTGGCTTATATTTTAACCCTAACTTATTAGCCACCACATTAGGCATAACAGTGGTACATGTTCCACTATCCACAATGCAATTGTGAACCAATTTGTCTCCCATAATGAGTGAGAGTTAAAAAGGTAGAGGATTTTAAAATTTGTTGTAGGGTTCCAAACTATGATTTTGGGAATTATTAAGGGCCACATTTTTATGGTTATAAACTTGAGGGGTTATATGAATATTTTTAAGTTATTCTTACAAGAGCTCCTTTTGACCAGGCATATGCAAGACTTCCCATAGAGTGCTTGTCTTGGTATTCTTTAATGAATAAAAACTGTTTAGAGGGGATGTATTTACCTTCTCATATATTATTTAATGTAGTGAGGGAGTTTTAACCCGCTACATTGTAGACTTGATAACCTCACTTCCATTCTAATTTTGCTGAGGAGCATGACTGGTAGTAGGTGTTGTGTTAGAACTTGCAGCTTGATGTGTTGGAGGGGCATTGCTTGGAGTGACATGTGCCCCTAAAATATATCCTATATCTCTCTTTTTGGATCTTATTTTGACTACACCTAACATGATTTGATTCAACACATAGTCATATTTGACTTGAAAATCCATCGTGCCTATACTTTGATTTCTCCCTTCTCCATGAACATCTCTTTGGCTGGGACCTGCTTCATCTGAAGTCATGTAAGGGGTGGAATCCTCTTGTGTTGCCAAAGCTTTGTTGGATCCTCCATAATTATTCATTAATATCTCAGTATGAAACCTTGCTAAGGGTTGAGTCCTTATAGTTACCTTGGTTCCATATCTTATTTTGAAAGATAAAAAAGATAAGTAAATAAAAAGGTATCCTCCTATATTTTTTGTCAAGTCCATTGATAAGTAGATAGAAAAATGATCTAGAAGTTCCACTATCACAATGTCATGCATGATAGGGAAACTTGGGTATCCATGAAGAAAGACCTTCAAACCTTTGACCAACCTTATTATCTTAGTTGATGTCCTATCTAGCTAAAATATTCCCTTACTATGTGGCTCATATTTTAACCCCAACTTATTAGCCACCACATTAGGCATAACAATGGTAATTTTTACACTATCTAAATAGGGGAAAATTTTAGTAAATTTATAATAGGTATCCCAATGCCTATAATCCTAGCTCCACCCCTCTTATAAAGGTAGTTGTCTTAGTACATGCTAATCTAGTTTAAGGAGAAGATCATTTCAACCAATGGGGACAAATTCAAGATCAATTTATGCATAATTATGGAAGATCCAACCAATATTTGGTAAAAAAATAGGATTCCACCCCTTACATGACTTTAGATGAAGCAGGTCCCAGCCAAAGAGATGTTCATGGAGAAGGGGGAAATCAAAGTGTAGACATGATGGATGTTCAAGTCAAAGATGACTGTGTTGAATCAAATCATGTCAGTTGTAGTCAACATAAGAGCCAAAAATAGATATCTAGGATATATTTTAAGGGCATGTGTCACTCCAAGCAATGCCCTTCCAACACATCGAGCTGCAAGTTTTAGCACAACAACTACTACCAGTCATGCTCCTCAGAAAAATTAGAATACAAGTGGGGTTATAAATTCTATAGTGTAGTAGGTTCAAAATCCCTCACTACATTCAATAATATAAGAGAAGGTAAATATATCCCCTCTAAACATTTTTTATTCATTAAAGAATGCCAAGACAGGCATATCTCTATAGGAAGTCTTGCATATGCCTGGTTAGAAGGAGCTCATGTAAGAATAACTTAAAAATATTCATATAACCCCTCAAGTTTCTAAACATAACAATGTAGCCCTTAATAATTCCCCAAATCATATTTTGGAACCCTACACCAAATTTTAAAATCCTCTACCTTTTTAACTCTCACTCATTATGGGAGACAAATTGGTTCACAATTACATTGTGGATAGTGGACAAGTACCACTGTTATGCCTAATATGGTGGCTAATAATTTAGGGTTAAAATGTGAGACACATAGTAAGGGAATATTTTATCTAGATAGGACATCAACTAAGATAATAGGTTTTGTCAAAGTTTTGAAGGTCTTTCTTCATGGCTACCCAAGTTTCCCTATCTTGCATGATATTGTGATAGTGGACCTTCTAGCTCATTTTCCTATCTACTTATCAAGGGACTTCACAAAAAATATAGGAGGATACCTTTATATTTAATTATATTTTTTATATTTCAAAATAATATATGGAACCAAGGTAACTATAAGGACTCAACCCTTAACAAGGTTTCATATTGAGCCATACATGGAAAAAAAATTAGCTCAGAATTGCTAATCAGTAAAGAGGAAGAAGGCATCATAAATGGTGAAACATATTCCCCTCTTAAAGGTATTTACAATATTTTTATTGAGAAATAAAACACTAAAACACATGGACTTTATCCATATAATTTCATTGAAGAGATTGATTTGGGAGTTTACTACATGTGTGAGAAAGATGTTTTTGTTCCTTTACTCACTAATGAAGATCATGAGTTTGAAGGAATTTAGGAAATTATTTTTATTTATCAAGAATATTTTTCATTTATTTTGAGTAACTTATGCATGACTCCATTCCCAATAGAAGGATTAAGGCAACCGGTCTTAGGCATAGTAGTCATGCCTCCCCTATAAATCACCAAATTATTAGCAAATTTGTACCCCCTATGAAAATTAGCTAGATATATTATCCTTTTTCACTTTTGTTCCATGATAAAAATGTACATAGGTGTTTTCTCTTTGGAATATTTTATCAATATTTTAGCCAAATCATTTTTTTGTTATCAAATTTCTTCAACTTATTCTTTAACTTTTGTTCAATTTTCTTTATCTTCTTCTCCTTACTTTTCTTCTTCTCCTTCCTTTTCTTCTTCTTCTTCTTCCTTTCTTCTTTCCTTCACTTCTTTCTTCTTATTTTATTTTATTTCCTCTTCATTCTTTTTTTCTTCAAAGGTGGCCTTTGGAAAAATCCAAAGGGTCACTTTTCTTCCAAGTGCCCTTCAGATTTTTTCCAAATGACATTTTGCCTTTGAAAGTGCCCTTCAAATTTTTTTCAAGGGACACTCTGTTTTAAAGTGCCCTTTAATTTTTTTTCAATGGGTCACTTTGTTCCTTTCCTTCCAAAAGTTCCCTTTAAATTTTTTTTGAAGGGACACTTCATCTCAAAGTGCCCTTCAAAATTTTTTTGAAGGGTCACTTTGTCTCTTTTTGTCTTTGATAGTGCCCTTCAGTAAAATTTGAAGGGTCACTTTTCCTCCAAGTTCCCTTCAATTTTTTTCCAAAGGATACTTTGCCTTCACTTTCCTTTCCAAAATTTCCCTTTGAGATTTACTGAAGTCTCACTTTCCTTTCCAAAAGTTCCCTTCAAGATTTCTTGAAGGGCCACTTTCATTTCCAAAATTGCCCTTCAGGATTTCTTGAAGGGTCACTTTCCTCTCCAAAAGAAAGACATTCAAACCTTTTACCAACCCTATTATCTTAGTTTATGTCCTATCTATCTAAAATAATACCTTACTATGTGGCTCATATTTTAACCCTAACTTATTAGCCACCACATTAGGCATAATAGTGGTACTTGTTCCACTATCCACAATGCAATTGTGAACCAATTTGTCTCCCATAATGAGTGAGAGGTAAAAAGGTAGAGGCTTTTCAAATTTGGTTTAGGGTTCCAAAATATGATTTGGGGAATTAGTAAGGGCCACATTGTTATTTTTAGAAACTTGAGGGGTTATATGAATATTTTTAAGTTATTCTTACAAGAGCTCCTTCTGACTAAGCATATGCAAGACTTCCCATAGAGATTTTCTTGTCTTGGCATTATTTAATGAATAAAAAAATTTAGAGGGGATGTATTTACCTTCTCCTATATTCTTTAATTTAGTGAGGGAGTTTGAACCTACTACACTATAGACTTGATAACCCCACTTGCATTCTGATTTTGCTAAGGAGCATGACTGGTAGTAGGTGTTATGCTAGAAATTATATCTTGATGCATTGGAGGGGATTTTATTGGAGTGAAATGTGCCCCTAAAACATATCTTATATCTCTCTTTTTAGCTCTTATGTTGACTACAACTGACATGATTTGATTCAACACATAGTCATCTTTGACTTGAGAATCCATCATGCCTACACTTTGATTTCTCCCTTCTCCATGAACATCTCTTTGGCTGGGACCTGATTCATTTGAAGTCATGTAAGGGGTGGAATCCTCTTGTGTTTCCAAATTTTGGTTGGGTCCTCAATAATTATGTATGAATTGATCTTATGAAACCTTACACTGTCAAAGATAAAAAGAGACAAAGTAACCCTTCATAAAAATTTTGTAGGGCACTTTGAGATGAAGTGTCCCTTCAAATTTTTTAAAGGGAACTTTGGGAAGGAAAGGAACAAAGTGACCCTTTGAAAAAAATTTAAAGGTCACTTTGACATAGATTATCCCTTGAACTAAACTTGAAGGGCACTTTCAAAGGCAAAGTGTCCTTTGGGAAAAATCTAAAGGGCACTTGGAAGAAAAGTGACCCTTTGGATTTTTCCGAAGGGAACCTTTGAAGGAAAAAATAAGGAAGAGGAAAAGAAAAGAAAATAAGAAGAAAGAAGTGAAGGAAAGAGGAAAGGAAGAAGAATAAGAAAAGGAAGGAGAAGAAGAAAAGTAAGGAGAAGAAGATAAAGGAAATTGAACAAAAGTTGAAGAAAAAGCTGAAGAACTTTGATAAAAAAAAGGATTTGGATAAAATATTGAGAAAATATTCCAAAGAGAAAACACCTATGGACATTTTTAGCATGGAAAAAAAGTGAAAAAGGATAGTATATGTAGCCAATTTTCATAGGGAGTACAAATTGACTAACAATTTGGTGATTCATAGGGGAGGCATGCCTACTATGCCTAAGATTGGTTTCCTTAATCCTTTTATTGGGAATGGAGTCATGCACAAGGCACTCAAAAGAAATGAAAAATATTCTTGAGAAATAAAAATCATTTTTAAAATTCATTCAAACTTATGATCTTCATTAGTGAGTAAAGGAACAAAAACATCTTTCTCACACATGCAGTAAACTCCCAAATCAATCTCTTCAATGAAATTATATGGATCAAGTCCATGTGTTTCAGTTTTGTATTTTTCAATACAAATATTATAAATACATTTAAGAGGGGAATATGTTTCACCATTTATGATGCCTTCTTCCTCTTTACTAATTAGACAACTCTGAGCTAAATTTTTTTCCATGTATGACTTAATATGAAACCTTGCTAAGGGTTGAGTCCTTATAGTTACCTTGGTTCCATATCTTATTTTGAAAGATAAAAAGATAATTAAATATAAAGGTATCCTCCTATATTTTTTGTGAATTCCCTTGATAAGTAGATAGAAAAATGAGTTAGAAGGTCCACTATCACAATGTCATGCAAGATAGGGAAACTTGGGTAGCCATGAAGAAAGACATTCAAACCTTTGACCAACCTTATTATCTTAGTCGATGTCCTATCTAGCTAAAATATTCCCTTACTATGTGGCTCATATTTTAACCCTAACTTACTAGCCACCACATTAGGCATAATAGTGGTACTTGTTCCACTATCCACAATGCAATTATGAACCAATTTGTCTCCCATAATAAGTGAGAGTCAAAAAGGTAGAGGATTTTCAAATTTTGTGTAGGGTTCCAAAATATGATTTGGGTAATTATTAAGGGCCACAATGTTATGTTTAGAAACTTGAGGGGCTATATGAATATTTTTAAGTTATTCTTACAAGAGTTCCTCCTGATCAGGCATATGCAAGACTTCCTATAGAGATATGCTTGTATTGGCATTCTTTAATGAATAAAAAATATTTAGAGGGGATATATTTAACTTTTCCTATATTATTGAATGTAGTGAGGGATTTTTAACCTACTACACTATAGACTTGATAACCCCACTTGCATTCTAATTTTAATGAGGAGCATGGTTGGTAGTAGGTGTTGTGTTAGAACTTGCAACTTGATGCGTTGGAGGGGCATTGCTTGGAGTGACATGTGCCCATAAAATATATCCTAGATATCTCTTTCTAGATCTTATTTTGACTACAACTAACATGATTTGATTCAACACATAGTCATCTTTAACTTGGAAATACATCATGCCTACACTTTGATTTACCCCTTCTCCATGAACATCTCTTTGGCTAGGACCCACTTCATCTGAAGTCATGTAAGGGGTGGAATCATCTTGTGTTGCCAAAGATTGGTTGGCTCCTCCATAATTATGCATGAATTGATCTTTAATTTGTCCCCATTGGTTGAAATGATCTTCTCCTTAGACTAGATTAGCATGTACTAGGACAACTACCTTTATAGGATGAGTGGAGCTAGGATTATAGGCATTGGGATACCTATTATAACTTTACTAACCTTTTCCCCTTCCTTGATAATTTTTTTGGGGTGGAGATTTATATCTTTGTAGAGGATAATATTGATGAATGAGGGGAGTACTTGCCTAGAACTGAGCTTGTTTGAGCTGAGCTCATAATGACCATATTTCCTTATCCTTGTCGACAACATTGTCCACCTTCTTGGGAAAGGATCTTGGCTTCACATTAGTACCAAGAACTTGTGTTATGATTAGAGCTTCAACTAAATTTTGAGATAGAATAGGCATGAAAACTCTTGGAGGAAGTTTTATAGCATGTATCAAGCTATTTTTAGCTTTAATGGTTGGCTCATATACTCTTGGAAAAGTATAACCTCCCATTGATTGTAACATAATAGCAACATTAGTGCCAATACCTTTTCAAGTAGGTGGGGAACACAAAGCTAGGAGGAGGTCTCATGATAGGTGGCAGCCTATGCCATTTCATTTGGCATGTTCATTGAAGTCCCCCATAGATTCATTAGGACCTCTTTTTATAACATTTAGATAATGAATCAACAAAGTATGGTCATTTTTATTTTCAAATCTTGTAACTAGAAATTACCCAAAGCCATCTCAACTGGTAATTCAACCACCTCCAAACATTTTGTACCATTCAAGTGATTTTTATTTTAGAGACAATAATAAATATAATGGATATGTTGGTTGTAGTGACATTGTGGAAATTATAGAAGTTAGACATATCTCTGATATGTTAAAATGGTGTGATAGGGCCCTCACCATTAAAAATAGGGATATTTTTGGTGGAATTAGGATGGATAGGGTCAAATGCAAGAAGCTCTATTTGATTTTAGGTGTTAAAAGCTAGGAAGGGTTGATGTCTATCCATCTCTCTTCTTTCCCTCATTTCTCTTCTTTTCCTTTGATTCCCTATTTCTTCCTTTTCTTCAACTTGTTCCTCTTATTGAACTTCTTCTTCCTCTGCAAATCCTCCTTGACAAGTATCTCTCAGGGATAGGAGTGGTTTAAATTATTATTTTTAGGAAGATCTTCTACTAAAGGGGCTTGATAAAAAATCCTAGATGACCTTGTGAGGACCATGTAGTATGATGTATAAAACTTGGTCTAAAACCAAGGGTTTACATCCATAATGGAGTCACCAAATGTTAGGTTAGGGATATTTATACAAATTTAGGCTTGTCAAGACTAGAATTTACCTTGACATAGCAAATAAAACCTTTTCCCACTAGGTGTGTCAAAAATGTTGGTTCCAAATCTCACACCCTAGAAGAGAGTGTTCAGTCCTCTCCTAGATTTGGGCAATATGGGAACATTTCCAAGGCTTATGGGTGTACCTATACTGGACATGAACCTCTAGATTGAAAATTGCAAGAAAATAAATCCTATTCTATGGGTGGTGATGCACTAAAACTATTTTTCCACATGAATGTCAAACTCCTATGCATAATATGACAAAATCATAAACTATTTACAAACTTTAAAGATTCTAATAGAAGTATTTCAATGTAGAGGTAAGACATGTAAAAAATGACACAAGTTAATTGAGATGAAAGGCAAGTTTTACAAATTCAAGGTAGTATTACACAATAAGGATTAAATACACTAAGGTACACATTATGTGATCAGTTAGACTAAGAATCCTTGTTCACAAGCATGGAGGAAAAAGTGGGAAGAAGGATGTCAAATCATCTCATGTTGCCACTATGCATCTCTCTCACACATAGACCAAAAACTCCAAAAAATCTTGAAGGAAATAGATTTTTACTAAATGTTTAAATAGGATAAATTTGATCATTCTAGTAGGGCTTCACCATATGCTATTTGATCCCCTTTTCCATTACACAAGGGTTGTATCTATAGATAAAGAGTTTAATATGTGGAGGCCTTTTGTTCCAAAGGGAAGAAATCCATTTTGTTGAAGGTCTCCATCCTCATCTGTAATAGACTTTGCTAAAGATGTTTGTTAGGGCACTCTAATTGATCCATGTCACCTTCTTGAATGCCCTTGGCTTTCTACCTTGAAGATGATTCTCCAATGGTTGCTTAATAGAATGAGATATTTTAGCAATGGCATCAAAATAGTTACAGCAAGGAGCCATCTATTAGAAAATTTGTCTTGATGTTTAACCTCTTCTCCTTGGCTTCTAGCCCTTTTTGATGGCTCATAAAGAATGTCATGTATTATGATTCTATGTAATTGATATACTTGGCATGGATACCTACAAATCCTTCTCCATCTATTCCTCTCTTTCTATGTGGTAGTTTTTAATTTGTATGTTCATGGCTCTTGTGCACCGTTGATCAGCCATTGGGTCAAGCGTATAAGCTCAACTCTATAAACCTGATTTGCACTTTACAGTGCAATTTAGGTTTTTATGACCTCCTTACATATAAAAATTATAAGAAAATCCTTATGAAAATCTTGGTTTGTACTTGTAGATCAATTCATGTTTTTTGACCTATTTAGCTTATAATGTTTATAAGCTAAGCACTTGGAAAATCCTGATTTGCTCTTGTAGACTCATTTGGGTTTTCTAGACTCACCTACTTTGGAATATTTGAGCTGCTCTACTTTTGAAGTTCATAAGTAAATCACCTGGGTAATATTGATTTTTACTATGAGAATCAATCAAGTTTTTAAATATGCTTAACTTGCTTCAGACTCTTTAAGCTTGATGACTTCAAACCTTTCAAACTTGATTGCTTCTTAATGGCTAGTTCATGATGTTAAAATTGATGTCTCCTAGCCCATCATGGGATATTTAAATCCCACTGGCTACTTCTTTGTATTTAATATGACATCTCCCAACACATCATGGGATAATTCCATTGAGCACATTCTTTGGGATTTTTGTAAAGGGGAATTTATTTTGGATTTCTTCTTGAAGGAATTCCTTCAAATAATTTATTTGAAGAAATTCCTTTGGGATTTTATCTAGGCTCTTGGAAAATTCCCCCTTGTAAAATCCTAAAGGGTACTTTGGGAAGGAAAGTGACCCTTTGGGAAATCCTAAAGGGCACTTTTGGAAAAGAAAGTACCCCTTTAGGAAATCTCAAAGGGCACTTTTGGAATGAAAGTGACCATTTAATAAATATTAAAGGGCACTTTTGTAATGGAAAGCGACCCTTTGAGAAATCTTGAAGGGAACTTTTGGAATGAAAGTGACCCTTTAGGAAATCCCAAAGGGCAATTTTGGAAAGGAAATTAAAGGCAAAGTGTCCTTCAAAAAAAATATGAAGGGCACTTGGGGGATTATGACCCTTCAATTTTTCTGAAGGGCACTTTTGAAGATTAAAAGAGACAAAGTGACCCTTTGGAAAAAAATTGAAGGGCACTTTGAGAAAAAGTGTCCCTTTAAATTTTTTTTGAAGGGCACTTTGGGAAGGAAAGGAACAAAGTAAACTTTCAAAAACATTCTAAAGGGTACTTTGAGATAAAGTTTCCATTCAAAAAAAATTTAGAGGGCACATTCAAAGCTAAAGTGTCCTTCATAAAAAACTTGAAGGGCACTTGGAAGAAAAGTGACCCTTCAGATTTTTTTGAAGGGTAACTTTGAAGAAAAGAAGAAAGAAGAGGAAAGAAAAGAAGAAAAGGAAAGAAAATAAGAATGAAGAAGTGAAGGAAAGAGGAAGGAAGAAGAATAAGAAGAAAATGAAGGGGAAGAATATGAAGGAAACAAAACAAAATCTTGAAGAAGAAGTTGAAGAACTTTGCTGACAAAAAAAAGGACTTGGCCAAAAGATTGAGTAAAGCTTCTAAAGAGAACACCCGTGTATATTTTTAGCATAGAATAAAAGTGAACAAGGACATTGTATTTAGCCAATTTTCATAGGGGTTATAAATTGGCTAATAGGGATGACATGGAGTCTAAATCATCTAATATGATTTCTCAAATCTAGTCAAATCTAGATGGCTTAATACAAAAGGATGTACAAGTCCAAAATCAAATATCATCAATGCAAGGGGAACTTAATGGAATGAATAATTAGTTGCATCAAATCATGACATAATTGGATATCATTTCATCTAATTTACCACTAAATAACTCTGCATTTTTTCCTTCCAGTCCTCCTCCTCTTAATATTAACACTTTCAATATGGGGGTAAAATCGATGTTACCAAAAGTAGACTTGTGCAAGTTTGATGGTAAGGATCCACTCGCTTAGATCACTCAATTTTAATTTTTTTTAGTTTACACCAAACTATTATCTCTCAAAAGGTGGTTTTGGCATCTCTGTATCTAAAATTTGAGCCATTTGTTTGGTACCATTAGTTTTGTGCTCAAAAGAAGAAGACTAGTGCTCCTACTACATGTTCAATGTTCTCTAATTAATTGATGTCTCATTATTGGGATAATTTTTCTAAAAAATACTTTAAACAATTATTTAAACTAATAAAAACAAGAATAATGAAGGATTATATTCATCAATTTTAAAATCTATCCTTATTGTGGAGGATATCACTGAGGCAAATTTGACTGGCCTTTTTTGGGGTAGGCTAAAATATAGTATTCAATTAGAGGTTTGTATGTTTAACCCCATAATTATATCTAAAGATATTCTAAGAGCACACTTGGTAGAAGAAAAAGAGATAGTCAAACGTCATCCTTTCACTAATATACATGAACACGCCTTCCCAAATCCATCACAACCTCAACCTACCATATTAACACCACAACAAATTGAGAAGAAGCATGCCAAAGGGTTGTGTTATGGTTGTGAAATTAAATTGAGTGAAGGTCATAGATGTGGTAAAAAGAAATTATTTTACATTGAAGGGGTTGAATATGATGAAGAAGATGAGGAGGCATCTATTGAGGGTTTTAAAGGACCTAAGGATGAAGCTATAGATTCTCAAACTAACATGTCCTAACATGCCCTTACAATTATTTCTACTCCTCAGACTCTTAAGGTGTTGGGTTTTATTAAGAAATATAAGGTCATAGTGTTGATTGACTCAGGTAGTACACACAATTTCATCAATAGTAAGTTGGTTGCTTATTTGAATTGTTTCATCTACCCAACTCCAAAATTTCAAGTCATGATTGATGATGGTGGTAAGTTAATTATTCTACAAAATACCATAGTATTAAGTTAGCAATGGGGGACTATTTGCTAAATTCTCCTATGTTTTTTATTCTTATGGGTGAGACTAAAATTATTTTGGGAGTACAATGGCTCACCACATTGGGTACTATTGAGATGAATTTCCATGAACTGTTTATGCATTTTTATTTTAAAGGCAATCTAGTGGAACTATGACGATTAGGATATAAATCTCAAAAAATGGTTATTTCGCATCAGATAACCAAGATGATAAAAAATGTGTTGAAGGATTTGTGGCACTATTATTTTCCATTAATGTTAAACAAACTAAGGATTCTACCCATCCTAAGTTAAAACAAATATTGGATGACCATTAAATTATTTTTAGATCGATGGAAAAAGGTCTTCCTCCTAGTCATACTCATGAGCATGCCATCAGAATCATTCCTAGAAGTACACCACCAAACATCAGACCATAAAGATATCCTTATGCCCAAAAGAGTGAAATTGAAAAATTGGTACGAGATTTTTTGGAGGCAAGCACCGTTCACCATAGCCAAAGTGAATATTTTTCTCCAGTATTCATGGTACAAAAGAAGGATGAAACTTGGAAGATGTGCCTAGATTATAGAGAGGTCAACAAGTTTACTATCAAAGATAAGTTTCCTATTCCTATAATTGATGATTTTTTGGATGAATTACATGTTGTTGTTTATTTTACCAAATTAGATCTTCACTCTAGATATCATCAAATCTAGATCCATTAGGAGGACATTCCTAAAATAACCTTCCATACTCACGAAGGCCATTATGAATTTTTGGTCATGCCTTTTGGTCTCACCAATGCATCATTCACCTTCTACAGTTTGATGAATATGGTTTTTAGGCCATTTTTAGAAAAGTTTGTACTTGTGTTTTTTTATGACATCCTTTTTTATAGAAAAATTTGGGAAGACCACTTGCATCATGTGGAACATGTACTCTCAATTCTTGAGCAACATCAGTTGTATGCTAAACCATCTAAATGTGATTTTGGAGTTTAGGAAGTGGAATATTTGGGTCATATTGTATCACATGAGGGAGTAAAATTTAATCCTAAAAAAATCCAAGCCATCATGGAGTGGTAGATTCCCAAGACAATAAACTAAGAGGATTTTTGGGGATAATTAGTTATTATCATAGGTTTGTAAAAACCTATAGTAGTATTTCAACACCACTCACTTTCTTGTTAAATAAAGACTCCTTATAGTGGATTGATATATCTACCAAGGCATTTGAATAATGAAAAATGGCTTTGCACACCACCCCAGTATTGGCTAATCCATATTTTCCTAAAAAAATTGTGGTTGAATGTGATGCATCTAGATATGGTATGGGTGCAATGCTAATACAAGAGGGTAGCCCCATTGCCTTTAAAATCCATCAACTGAAGGGTAAAAATCAGCTCAAACCCATCTATGAGGAAGAGATGATGGTTATTCTACATGCATTCAAATAATGGAGACCTTATCTATTGGGTCATCACTTTTAGGTAAAGACTGATCATGATAGCCTTAAATATTTTTTGAAATAGTGGTTATCCTCTAAAGAACAACAAAAATGGGTGAAAAAAATTTTAGCTTTTGATTTTGAAATAGTCTACAAGAAAGGAAAATAAAATATGGTGGCCAATGCATTATCTAGGTGAGATGAACCAACTAAGGCATTATTATGTGCCATGACCTTTGATAGGAAGACTGACTGAAGGAAGCAAGGGAAAAATAGGAAAATGATAGTATTACCCATGAATTTATTCAAAATATATAGTAGGGTTTCAATGGGATTGAAAAGTTTACATGGAATGGGAATGCATTATGGTACAAAAATAGATTATATCTATGTCATAATTCTCTTCTCAAATAGAAAATCCTTCAAGAACTTCATGCATCTCCACTTGGTGGTCACTTAAGGTTTTTGAAAACCTATCATAGGGTCAAGAAGGATTTTTTTGGAAAGGAATCAAAGGGGATGTAAAAAAATATGTGTCCAAATGTATGTTCTATTAGAAAAATAAAGGTAAATCCATTAAAACCCTATGTCTTTTATAGCCCTTATCCATCCCTAGTCAATTATGGGAAGAGGTATTCATGGATTTCATTACTAGGTTACCATTATCTGAAGGTAGAAATGTTATCATGGTTGTTGTGGATAGAGTCACAAATCATGCTCATTTTTTTTTTTATCTCAACCATTAGTGAAAATATAGTAACTTCTGCCTTCCTTAATATATTTTTAAAATTGCATGGTACTCCCAAGATTTTTGTTACTGATCAAGATCCCATATTCACTAGTAATTTTTAGATATAATTATTTACATGTTTGGGAACCCAATTGGATCATAGATCATCCTATCATCCTCAATCTGATGGGAAAACTTAGGTAGTCAAAAAGTGTCTATAAGGGTACCTTCATTATTTTGTGTTGAGTTAAAAAGATAAATAGGTTCAATGGTTGCCCTTAGTTGAATGGTGGTATAATGATTTAGTGCATAGTTAATCAAAAATGTCTCCTTTTATGGAATTGTATGGATACCATCCTTCATCCCTCACTTCACCCTTGAATACCCATTAAAAGGTATGTGTAGTGGAGGAACACCTTTAACATCAACAAGAAGTCCTTTCTAGTTTGCATGAAAATTTATCTTTGGCCTATAATCACATGAGGCAATAAGAAGATCAACATAGGAGTGAGAGGCATTTTTAAATTGGTGATTGGTTTTTAGTTCACTTGAATTCATATAAGCAAATGTCCTTACAGTAATAGAAAAAGGATAATAAGCTATCTCCCAAGTATTAATGCCCTTATCATATCTTGTAAAAAACTGGTATATGGCCTATAAGCTAAAATTTCCTCCACCCACTCACATTCATATAATATTTCATGTATATTTCCTTAATAATTTATATAGTTAGAGAGTTACCACTCAAATTGAGTTTCCAAAATTAGATGAGGAAGGGAGGGCTATTCTTGATCCTAAAGTGGTCTGTCAAATAGGCATTAAACAACTACAATGTAGACTAATTATCGAGTATATAATCAAATGGAAGAATATGAATTTTGAATATTATACCTAGGAGGATGAATCATTCATTAAAAAATAACCAATATTGGTTCAATGTTGAGGACAACATTATTCTGAAGGGGAGGGGCATGTTATGCCCTTAACTATTGGCATGTCTATGGATATGTGTAGTTGACTTGTAGCTTGCATATTATTTTAAATTTATTTATGCATTCAATAATTATTAGGTTGGACTATGGGTGTCACATGGCATTTTTAGACTATATATAGGAGTTAGGGTTAGTTATTCATCATCATATTTGAGTATTCATTCTTATTGAAAGCATTTGGGAGGTTGCCCCCTCGAAGTGGATTATATATTATTCATATTTTATGATATATTTTAATATAAATGTGATATAATACTGTATGTATACTTATTTGGTGAATTAATATCATTCCAAGTGGTATCAGAGTGTCGATTTAGGCCATAATTTGGTCAAAACCCCTAGATCTTGAAATTTGGATATATCTTTTAAAAGGGTATGAATTTATCTACATTTTTTTTCTATAAATGAAAAATTATTCAAGTAAGTTTCCATTAAATTTCATCTCATTTGGATTTGTTTTTCAAAATTTATCACCATTTTATTTTTTTAATAAATTTTCTTCATAGCTTGCAATTTGTATAATTTTTCATTTTTTAAAATATTTTTAGAAACCTTAGAAAAAATTAGTTTGGGTATATTCTTTGATATTTTGATTTGAGGCATAAACATTTTAAAAACTTAGTGGTCAAAGTTGGGTCAAGAGGGAAAAATAAGGTTCACCATCAAGCCTTTCAACTTCTATAAAACCCAAAACAGACTGTATAAAAAGTATTATATGCAGGGCTACAGTGTGAACTATGTTATGCCTCATGTATATCTCCTCCTCTATGCTTAATTTATATTATTAGTGTCCTATAGAGACTTTCATGATCCATATGGATGCATCCCAATTTACCTTTATCACTCCAACCTTCCATATATCCCTCATACTACTTGCCTGGTCAAGACTGTGTTACCCTTCCCATCTTCTTTAATAGTGAATCTTGTAGATGGTTGTGCTTAGTTTAGACAATGAAATAGTGAATAATACCTATTTATATCTTCAAAAATAATTTTATATGTATTTATACCCACTTTTTCACTTTCTTAGTACTTCTCCATCACTTTGAACCTCAAACCTGCTCATTATTTGTCAAAATTAGACCCAATCAACTATAGGTCAAATAGGATCCTATAGGTGAGTATAGAGCCTAAAAAATACTATATATTCCTATATTTGTGACCTATATGCTAATTTATATTAATTTCAATCAATAAGGTTCAAACATACTCTTAAATTCTGCTACTTCTTTCTTTGGCACCTAGAGTTGAGTGTAACTCTTGAGGATTGGTTGCAGGTGCTTGTCCAGACCTGTGTACAGACTGTCTCCTATTTAGGTCTATTTTAAACTTTAAACCATGACTAAAAAAACCTTTCCTTTAATGTTCATGTTTTATCTTTCACTCAATAATTCCATTCAAAACATGGAAATATGCCTTATTATCACCTTGAAGTGTTGAGTCACTTTGTATCTTAAAAACCTATAGATATAACTATTAGAAAATAGTGGTTTAAGGGCATCTTTGAGCCTTCTAAAAATTAACCTCCAATAATAATTTTTCATCCAAAATTTGAAAATTTTATCTTCTATGTGAGAGCTAAAAGGTATGACTTTAAGGAAAGCTCCATCACTTCTTTTCATGCTCCAATATAACTCCTTAGCTCTCTGTTAAGCCACCTATAGGTGGCCATTTACACATACAAGCAGTGAGGATGAATAGTTGGAAGAAAACATGAATTTTGAGATTAAAATGATTTTTTTATCTCCTCTAATGGTCCAAAATATACTATTCTCACTATAAATGACACTGTTTATCCCAAAAACTCCTAAATGTGCTTAGTTCCTTGTAGACACCATCTATAGATGAACATTTTCATGTATGCAGGAAGACAATGAGTTAGAAACATGTATGGTGTGTGGGCCTTAAATAGACATTATAAGTCCTTCTAATGTTAACATTAATCCTCTCTAACTTTTTAAGTCTTGGATAAAGTCAATATATCCTGATTTCAATGTAATTTTCCTTTTCAAGCACTTGTAGGTGCACACTCCAAAAGAAGATTATGTGTATGTGTAGTGTATGACTAAAAACCATGAAGATGTTTTTGGGAATGAATATATAATTAAATAAAATAACACTTGAAATATGGACACAATATATCACTATCCGTTTACACCATTACCAAGACTTGAAGGTATTGGAAGTGGTAGGAAACAACCAACAATAGAAAAAGTGTCTTCTCTTGCAACCTGAGATGTTTGGCCCACCAAAACATTTTAAAACATGAAACCAAACATGGGAATAATTTTATGAGGGAGAAAAAATCATCTAGAAAAAACCTCATCAAGTGAATTGTATGGTCTTGTACAAAAATAGGTAAAACCTATAGGGTGCACAAATTAGAAAAAAAACTAGATAATCTAACTTCTTAGGAATGGCTCATAAGGAAAAGTACACCATTAATCTATAAAAAACATAAAATGTAATATAAATGAGTTTAGAATACACCCCCAAGAAAATTTCTCTTGAAAGCTCTCATGTTGATTGTACCATATATAAACATGAAGACCATTTTTTTGCTTACCAAGCCTTGTGGAAGGAGAGAGAAGTGGTTTTTTTTCATTTCATTGAGATTATGATTAAACTGATAACTAGATAAAGTGTTTAGAATACCAAGAGACACTATTGAAGTATCCCAAGTTGTATAACGCTGTAAAAGTTCATAAACCTCATTAAAAATCCTCATTTCTCTAAGAAAACTACCCTTTTTCTAATGAACCTACCAATTTTTAGTTACTAATACTAAGGAATAATATGACACATGGCATGTGATATCACATTTTTTAACCTTCAAATTTTCATAGGAGGCTGTATAACTCATTTAATGCTCTATTTATGACCCCTAAATGACTCAAAATGATATATTAGCTAATATGACTAATGACCAAGGCCAATTTATTATAGAAGAACATCAAAATAAATGTGATACCCCCTATAACATAATATTATACCCATAAAAAAACATAAAACTCAAGTTTTTACCTATAGGGGTCCTAATTGACTTGCATAGTCAAATTTGGTCAATAAATTGGTGACTCATAGGGGTAGCATGCTTGTTATGCTAACTAGACTGGTAGCCTTATTATTCCATTTGGATTAATGAGTCATCTAAGATCTTAAACACAAAAATATGAATTTTACCATTGACAAGAAGATATACCGACAAGACAACTAATTACCTCAATGACACAAAACAAGAACACACACAACCAAATAAAACAAACTAACAAGACACACATGTGCTCAAAGCACTTAGGAAAATTAGAAAGCAAACAACTATGCAAAACTAACAACTAAGCATACCTCCCTCCTTGATCAAAGGTAAATTTTGAAACCTTCCTTGTTTCATGACATGAAGTATTTAGTGAGACATGTAGCCTTTTGACCTTTAACATTGATGCCTCCATCTTCTTCATGGTTTTTTCCAATTTCATTGGCATTAAGTTCAATTATTACCAAGTAGATCCATAAATTTTGAATATGGAAATGGAATCTTATTACATTTAAAAAGTCTCAACCTTATAATGTACTTGGCCTTTCATGTGCAAGTTTGAAAATATGATAGTCTTTTCAACCTTGCTCTCCTCCTTCGCATAATGTGCTTAGTATTTGAAAGGACCAAGATTTCCTTCACTATGTTCCCACATCCTTGAATGTGGTTTTAACTTAGATGGATATCTTAACTATCTTTTAGGTACAACAAGATTTATCTTGACATCATTATCTATGTTTGCAACTTCATGTACACTAGTATCATCAAATGGATTCATAACAATAGGTTTTTGACCAATATAATGAGCTTCATCTTTATGTTTGATTGAACACTCAAGATAATGTTTATTAGACTCATCATAAAACTTATCATCATATGTACAATTTTTTGGAGAAGAACACGCTTTACCCAACTTATCAAATTCTTTGCATATGGCATTAAACTTCTACCATAAATCTTCTTCCTCATGGATGTCATCTTCAAGAGATATTTCTTCTACTTTGGTCTCATGAGACTCTCTTAGGACTACCACTTCTTGAGGAGTGAATTTTCCTTCATCTTTATGTTTGATATTACACTCCACTTCATGCTTGATATGGTCATCTATAGCTTCATGATTAGACATGGGTCTTCTTCAAATACCTATCTCTTCAAGTCCTGGACACATTCCTTATGGATACACATCCCCTAAAAAATGGAGGCATTATATTGTTCATAGACACATATTCCTTTAAATATGGAGGCATTATCTTGTGGATTTTCCTTTTATTCACCAAGGGGAGACCCTATGATTATTCCTTCCTCTTAGTCACTCATGAGACCTTCTTGATCAGTCATTAATTAAATTTTCTCTTCTTCACTTACTTCTCTAAAGATAGGCTCTTCCTCAAGAAGGGGTAAGGTGGAATGTTGATGTATAGGCTCATGTGAAGAGATAGAATGTGAGGTGTATTGGAGGGTTGATGAGTTTGATATGGATTATGGGATGAAGGAGAGAACTTGGGAGTGGATTTAGGAAAGAGAAAAGCACTAATAAGATCATAGGGAAGTGAATTCTCGGACTGATTAGAAGGACAAAAATCTACATGAGAAAGAGATTCACCTTGACAATAATATATTTGTGTATAATCCATGGAATCATCTGATCTCATATGAAAATACTCATATGAGTATTCTTGAGGATGATAGGCATCATGGTATGAATTATAGGGCTCATATTGGGACTAATAGAGAGGTGTTTCTTTATATTTTTTTGGTAGCCATTATCATAGGGTTGTCTAAAAACATGATGTCAATGTAGAGAGGAAAATGAAGGGCTATAGTGATGTCATGGCTTATAGGATTGATATCCATTTCAATATGACTATTGATGGGTAAAAAGTGGTTCATAATAAGGTAGATAAAAAGGTTCATGATAGGATTATTAGCCATAGCTATCCATATCAAACTCATATGTCAAATGAAACACAAAAACTAGTCAAAATTTTCAAATAGATATACCTAGGGTTCTTATAATCAGAAGTTATCATTCGAAGTCTCCATTGGTGTTAGCTTTATTTCTTTTAAAACATAACTAGAGGAAAGACACACCAAAAATATTCCCACTCTCTTGGACCTTGGTCCCACTGGGCATGCCAAAAACTATTGTCACTTGCATTTTCACCCTTTGAGGAGATGTCTTAGCTCTCCTCATCCAAGTGGCACAATTGAAAAACCTCTAGGATTTTGGGTAGCCTATGAATGAGATGAATCTCTAGATATAGATAGCTCCCTTGATGTACCACTTTGGATCACTACTAACCTAAACTTTGTTAGGGAAAAGGGAGAGATAAAACCAAAAGCAAACTATCCTAAGGGGGGTGATACACCAAATTGATTGATTACTACCAACCAACTGCATGTTATACATGAAACCAAGAGACTAAATGAACATACATTTTTATAATCTAAATCTTTTCACATTAGTATTTCATTTTGAAGGTTGTGACAAATTCTTAGGCTAGGAGGACTAGACAAGAGGCCTAAAATGTCACTTTTTGAGTATTTTAACTCACTAAATCTTGAAACCTCATAAGACACTTCAGATGACCTAAAAGAAGAAGCTTTCAAACTATAATTAGGGGAGAGAATAAGATAATCATGCTAAGGAAACAAGAGTCATCACTTATGCAAAATCAAACATTATAAATGAACACACTAAGAACAATAATATAAGAGGTAAAACTATTATTATTTATTTATCAAATGGTATGTAAATGAGTATGGCTTTGACATACTTAGGTAGAGCATGATTTATAAAGGCCAAAATGGCTAGTTCTTATAAAACATGAGAGAGAGAGAGGATAAGAGATAAGTACAAAGGTAACAAGGATACTTTTAAAGCTGATAAAATGAGATAATTATTCATATAAAAAAGGATTTTAAATGAACCATGCAATGTTAGGAAGTAAAAGTGTCCATACAAGGGATGAAACTCATGAAAAGTGGCATTAAATTCTCTTTGCTAGCTCAAAAAACTACCTTCATTATTCACCTTTATTTGAATGTCCAAAAAATTATGAGGGATAGGTATAATGATTTGAATGAGAGGGAATTATTTCATACATGCCTCTCCATGCATTGGTTTTAGTCTTACTCATATGCAATCATCTGTGAATGAGCCATCACCATCTGTAATCTAAGAAAACTCCTCTTCCACACACCTTACAAACTTAGCTTACATAAAGCATAAATTTAACATTTAAATTCATAAAATTTAGTGTATGACATGTTTCAATACCATCCATGTCCTTAGAGGCTTAAGGCACACCTTAAAATCAGCTCACTTGAAGTTTTCCACCCTTCTCACTTGCTTGGTCACTATGCCAGTTTTGACTGGCTAAGATGAAGTAGATGGTTGAGGAATTTAGGAGTTGTTCCAAGGAATAAAATTGACATATTTATTTATATTAAGTACTAATATTAACTTCCATGTTATTGGCATGTCTTGTAACCTCTTGGAACCTACACAACACACAAAATAGTCAAAAATAGCTTGTTTTGTACTCCATCCATATAGTTTCATACAACTCAAAAGGATTGGAATGAGCCTAAAATATTAATATATAATTTTCAATGACTTTTATGTTCAAACTAGCTCATTATAACATCTTTCTAACATCATTTTCCTAATTAGGTCTTTATCTAAGGGTTTGGTCAAGGGTTTTGACCTCATTCTTCTCTTAAGATTTGTTTATAAAAATAGGATATTGAAGTTACAAAAAAATCTCACTAGATTATATTTAAATACCCCTATTAACACCTCTAAACTTATTATATCTTCATGCAAGGCATCAAAAGAGATATGAACTTTTAAACTTCCCCTATCAAGTTATTTTCTCAATTTGCATAAGCCTCATTTGTCCTAAAGCCTATAAATGGCTTCTTTATGGTTTTTTTTGAATATAAATAGATTTAAAATGTCTTAAATTATCCCATAATCATGCCCAAATTGATTAGAATTCATATCCAAGGCTAGAAATGTCAATGACTTCTCATTTGGCCTTAGGCTTAAACCCTACCTAATAGGTATGACTGTAACCCCTATGCTCTAGGCCATCCAATTGGGATTATTTACATTATACTATCTTTAAAAAATATTTATTTATCCAATAAAAATTCCTCAATAGGTTATAAATATCATCTCAAGGTGGAATTGAAAATGACTGTTCATTTGGGCATTAGGCCAAAACATGCATAGTAGGCTTAATTACAAGTTAGAGAGTCTAGGTCACTCTATTGAGATTATTACCTTTGTTTTTTGTTTCCATTTTTTTTCTAGGTTTTTTCCAACTTATCAAACCTTCTTGAAAGGTCCAACTAATACCTAACTCACTTAATCATTCTTTTTTCCCAAATTGTAGGGTTTTGATCATAAAGCGAGTGCCCTCTATCTAAGTTAAAAAAGAGGGCACTCCCCCTATTAAATAATAAAAAATTAATATTTTAAAGGGTTATATAGGTGATGGAGACCCTTTATACCAATATTTTACCTTAGGTTAGGTCATCTGACCTTCTAACTCCCTTAAAACCCAAAATAGATTGTATAAAAGTACTATATGTAGGGTTAAAGTGTGAAATGTGTTATGGCTCACTTAAATATCCTCCTCTATGTTTTATTTTTAATATAATGGGATTATATAGAATTTAAATATCCCTATGGATGTTTCCCAATTTCCCTTCATCACTCTAACCTTCCATATGTCCCTCATATTGTTTGCCTGGTCAAGACTATGTTACCCTACCTGTCTTCTTTAACAGTAAATCATGTAGGTGGTTGTGCTTGATTTAGAATTATAAATAGTGCATATTAAATGTTTATATATTCCAATATCACTCTACCTATTCCTTCTCCATCACTTTAAACCTCAAACCTACTCACTATTTGTCAAAATCAAACCCAGTCAAATGTAGGTCAAATAGGAGCATGTAGGTGAGTATAGAGCCTAAAACATAGTATATATTCCTATATTTGGGACATATATACTAATTTATATTCATTTAAATAAATAAGTTTAAAAAATAATCTTAAATTCTGCTACTTCTTTATTTAGCACCTAGAGCTGAGTGTAACTCTTGAGTAGTGGTTGTAGGTGCTTGCCTAGACCTGTGTATAGACTGTTTCCTATTTAGGTCTTTTTTAGATTTGAAACCATGCCTAACAGACGTCTCCTTTAATTTTAATGTTTTATATTTCACTCATTAATTCCATTAAAAACATGTAAATATGTCTTATTATCACCTTGAAGTGTTAAGTCACTTTATTTCTTCAAAACCTAAAGATACTACTGTTTGAAAATAGTGGTTTAAGGGCATCTTTGAGCCTTATAACAATTGACCTCCACTAATCATTTTTACTCCAAAATTTGAAAATTTAATCTTATATGTGAGAGATACAAGTTTTGATAACCAAGATGCATCAAACTATTTGATAACCCTATTTAATTACCATGACAAAATGACTTTAGGCCTCTATTTTCCTCTTTTATGGATTAGGTCCCTAAACATATGCCACAATATGTTTGATCAAGGTTTTAATTATGTTTCCAACCTAACATTTCATATGGGTATATCATGATTAACACCATGTTATATGAATTCAATTAAATCTCCATCACTTGTTTCCATGCTCCAATATAACTCAGCTCTTTGTTAATCCATATGTAGGTGGCCATTTACACATACAGGTAGTGAGGATGAATAGTTGTTGGAAAAAATGAATTTTGAGATTAAAATGAGTTTTGAGATAATCTAGTGATCCCAAATAGACTCTTTTCACTATCAATGACAATGTTTATCACAAAAACTCCTCCTAAATGTGCTTAGTTCTATGAAGACACCACATGTAGATGAACATTTGCATGTATGTAAACAGATAGTGAGTTGGAAAAATGTATGGTGTGTGGGCCTTGAAAAACCATTGTACCTCATTAAAAATTTAACATGAATCCTCTCAAACTTTTGAAGGCTTATATCAAGTCAATATAACTTTATTTCAACATTATTTTCCTTTTCAAGTAGCTAGAGGTAAATAGTCCAATGGCCGACTATGTGTATGTGTAGTGTATGAATGCAAACCATGAATATGTTTTAGGGAATAAATATATAATGAAAGGAAACAAAAACTTAAACATTGACACAATCCATCACTATCCTTTGACACCATTTCTAAGACTTAAAGGTGTTTGAAGTGGTGGGAAATTGCCAGCAATATAGAATGTGTCTTCTCTTACAACCTGAGATGCTTGGCCCACAAAATTTTTTTATAAAATGAAACCAAACATGGGAATACTTTTATTATGGAGAAAAAATAATCTTTAAAAAACCTTATCAAGTGAATTTTATGAAATTGTCCAAAATAAGGCAAAACCTATAGGGTGCATATATTAGCAAGCAAACTAGATAGTCTATCTTCTTAAGAATGGTTCACAAAGCACAAGACAGCATTCCTCTTAAACCAAATTTTAAATGGAATCTAACTAAGTTTATAATACACCCCCAATATCATTTTTCTTGAAACCACTCCTATTAATCATACCAAGTACAAACCTAAAGACCATTTTTGCTCGCCAAGCCTTGTGGAAGGAGAGAGATGTATTTTTCTTAATTTATATCAGATTTTAATAAAAAATATAATTGTATAAAGTGTTTGGAAGACCAAGAGACAATATTAAAGTGTTCCAAGTTTTAGGAGTCCATACAAGTCCGTACATTCATTGAAACTCCTTTTTTCTCCAAGAAAACTATCCTTTTTTATGAACCTACCACTTTTAAATTAGGAATAGTTGAATAAGGAATAATAGGACACATTTCACATTAAATCACATTTTTTAACCTTCAAATTTCCCTATGAGTCTGTAAAACTCTTTTAATGCTCTATTTATGACCCCCAAATGACTCAAAATGATATACTAACTAGTATAACTAATGACCAAGGCTAATGCAATATAGAATAACATCAAAATACATATAATATCCCTTATAACATAATATTAGACCCATAAAAAAAACCTAAAACTAAAGTTTTTACCTAGAGGGGTCCCAATTTGACTTGTAAGGTCAAATTTGGTCAACAATTACGTGTTGGTCCAGACTACCAATGTGATTGTCTAGTCTGATCCACTTCACTACTTGCTCAACAAAACACATCTTGATAATAGGATTGTAGGGTGGATCATTATTATTCAAGAGTTTTACCTCCACATCAGTAACTAAAATTCCACTAAGGGCTTGGTTATGGCTGGCCAACTCATTGAGTACCCACTACTCAACCCTAACGTGGAGCTGGTTGATGATGCCTTTCCTAATGAGATGGTCTATTTGGTTGAACATATTAAGGTATCTAAGTGTGATTGGTTTTAATTAATTTTAAATTACCTTGAATACCAATCTTATCACATTTCCATATCTTCATAATAATGTTATTGGATCTATAAGCTCATCATATACTATGTCATCATTGGTGGCATCTTGTTTAAGAGGGGTTTTGATGACATGTTGATGCTGTGCCTTACCCCTAGGGACATCCCTCTCATAATTTAGGAGTCTTATGGGAGAATTTTTGGTGGGCACCTAGCAAGGCAATTCACTTCTTAGCATATTATCAAGACAGGCTACTATTGGCCCACTCTTGTTAAGGATGCAGTCTAGTACACTAATAAGTGTAAGATGTGTCAAATCATAGGGGATGCTATCAATGCCTCATCTAACTTATTACACTCTATTTAAGTCCCTTAACCTTTCTTAGTTTGGGATCTCAAATTTTTTATAGAGTTCAAAACTACCTCTTTTGATGGCCATCATTGGCTCATCACTGATACTGACTATTTTATGAGGTGGGTTGAGGTCATGCCTCTAGTAGCATGTGTGGGAAGACCATCACCAAGTTTATCCTGAACTAACTTATTTGCAATTTTGGGGTTTCTACTATAATTATGGTTGACAATGGCTTGGGCTTCCAAATCCCTAAGATGTATGAGCTCACTAAATGCTTTAGGTTCAAGCTTCATTTCTCCTCTACCCATTACCCCCAAGGAAATGGGTAAGTACAGTCTTAAAATAAAACTTTGAAGAAGATGCTTCTCCATATCATTTCCCAATCCAAGAGAGACTTAAATCTCATGTTCTATCCTACCCTTTGGGCCTATTAAACTATCTTTCAAATGGACATGAGGGCAACCCCATACTCTCTCATGTATGGGTCTAAGGCTATTCTTCCCTTAAAGGTCTTAATCCCTTCATTGTGGCTTAAGACATTCAATTGTCTTTATGATGAGGAAGAATGCATTGAATTATTGACTGATATTGAGCAATTAGATGAGTGATTCTTGGCCACTCTTGAGTACAACTATGTTTACCAGTGTAATCAGTACCACCAATTTGATAAATTAGTACACCCTCATTAATTAAATGTAGGTGATACAGTCCTTATTTTCAATAAGGAGCACTGTAAGAAGTTAAAAATCAAACACAAATGGTTTAGCCCTTTTGTTATTATCACCTCTCTAAAAAATGGGGCTTTTTATCTCTTGAATCTCAAAGGTGAACCCTTGCAGTACCCGATCAATGGGTTCCACCTCAAGACATTTGATTTCTAGGGTGCACGTGGCCCTCTAGGAAAGTTGTTTATAGTGGTAAGAAGATAATTTATTCTCTTCTATCACCACTAACCTCTGTACCACTAGTATATGTGTGCACATGTGGGTTCTTTATTATCAATTCATACTATCTAATCACATGTATCTAGTAGTCTATATCAGATGAAGCATACACATCACACATAAAATCATATACACACATGTGTTAATAATGATAAAACCATTGTATGTTTATTTTAAAACAAATACATGTTTTTGTCTAGGTACATCACATGGGTTTTGATCAACCTAGGCTTGTAGTCCCCAAAAACTACCATGTGCATGGATACATATGCATACCATAGTCAACCTATGATGGGGTGATATATATGATAATCATGCTCTAGGTGGAGATCTTGATTTATGCCTCCTAATTAGTCTAGCTATAGTTTCCTCCAATGTAGCCAATCAATCTACTTTTGCTTTAGGTGCCTTAGCTCATCGAGTCTACTCTTGGGCTAGTTTAACCCATAGTCAATAAATCTTGGCCTTTGCTCTCACCAGTAATACCTCAATCTCTATTACATCTACCCTTTAGTTTTTTACAAATTCCTTTCTCCTTGATGACTCAACATCGAGCTATGGAATCTTGTGTCATGTCCTCTCTAGATCAAGCAAGGCTCATGTACCCACCCACCAAAATCAATTATGTGGCTTTTCCCTTGTCAATAGATGTATCACTCACTTTGTTATTGGTGTCTCCACCACATCAAGAAATATCTCCCTTAGTAGTAGTTCCACTTGGGGTCTAGTCTATCTAGGCTGGTCTCTTGTAGACACACATGGAGCATATATGTTAGTTTCATATTAGCTCTTATTAAGGATGAGTACAAAGATGAAGTGATATCAAAAAAATACACTTGTCTTACTTGGCAACACTGATGTCCTCTATGGTCCTCTTACATGTCATGTTCCTCCTAGTGGTGGTGGTCCTTATTATGGTGTCCTCTCTCCACCACCACCCCCTTGCTCTACTTTAGCTACCTATCGATATCAACCCTAGTTGGCCTGGGTTGTACCCATCTCTATTGCCTCATGAGAGCCTCTCTCCTTAGATGATGGTATGGCTCTTGTCGACCTTAGAGCTCCTCCTGTCCTAAATAGGGTTCTACCCTAGCATCCTCTAGTCATGCTATAGACTTTTAGGGATCTTGGATGTATATAGATAATACATATGGATCTAAGGTGGTTCACATGGGCCCTACACTATCTTATAACTATATATCCCATGTCATGTCATCCTTTAGTGTAGTGTATGCCTTACTGCCATATGGTGTCCTGGATCATGTTAGTGGGAACCTCTCATAAGTTGAGGACATGAATAAGTTAGGCTATGTTAATCTACCTAACCCTATGTATCAGATGTGATCCATCTACTGGTATATTCCACTAAGGATATACTATCAATAAGCATATATCTCTCCTCCCTTTGCATGTAGGATAACTCATATCCATGAGAGTGGTAGTCATTCTATACTTTTGTTGGCATAGAGCCTCCCAACTATAGTCCCTACTATCACTATCCTAAGAGTGGGTATCCTTGGTGATAAGTATGTGCTTTACACTCCATAGTTATTCTATTACAGACAAGGTCCCACCAAGTAGAGCTCTATTGATATTATATCTAACATTGTTGGTAGATTTATCTCTTTGCCCATTAGCTCCACCTTGTATAGTAAGTAGACATCCTCAATGCTAAGGACAACCTATAGCTCGGTCCCCAACTAGAACACATGCCTCTTAGGTACCAATGCGGTCACCAATGCATTCACTAGGTCTTTGGAGTAACGTAGTGAGGCACAAGTACTAGACTCTAGAGTCCTACACTCTAAAACTGATCCTAGTCTTCCATAGGTAGAGCATCTACCTCTTCAACCAAACATGTTGGAACTCTCTCCTGATTGGTCACCTCACATAGCCCATATTGCTATGTTGGTTACTCTCTCACTTGTGAAGATCCTCCCTCCTCTAGTATGCTAACTCCTTTGTGTGTCTACATAAGAAAAAAAAAGGTAAATGGATTAGTCTATTGGTCAAAAAATGAGTAAGAACAAGTAAAAAATAATGTTTTAATTCATCTACCTTATTTTTCTCTCTCCCTTCCTCTTTCGGCCCCTTCTAAGACTTCTCAAGCTCCACCAAACTCCTTAAGCCCCTTTTAAGGATTCCCTACCCCAAGCCATAGCTTTTTAGGAAAATTCATGGCTTTGGTAGGCCAAGTCATGACCTACATTCAGATACCTTAGGGATCCTTAGGGCTCCACCTCTGCTCTGTGACCACAATTTGAGCCCCCATTGGTCCTATTTTTTTCTAACTTGCCTAGTCCACCAATTTAAGTATTTATTTCATCTGATTAATCTACTAAATCATCCAAAATGAGTCAAAACACACATAGGGCCTTCTAAACCACACAAAAATGAATAAATTTGATAAAATTCATTCATAGAGCTTACCCAGACCATCTTATGCATCTCTGACATTCTTTTGTACACTAGTTTGCTCTGCTTAGGCTTTAATTGCTCATGGGCTCTCCTTTGAATCTCTCAAAGTGAAACTAAGAGTGAAAATGACCTCTTTTCTCTCTTTCTTCCTCTTTTTATCCCCTTTTATTGCTTTTTATGGGCCCTTTTTGGGTATTTTATCTATTTTTGTGTTTCAGACTATGAAACCTCCATCTTAGAGGTTTTGGCATGTTCTGAGTACATTATCATCCTCCATTTTTTAATTTGAGGCTTCCTTAGGATTTATCTGTCACCATTTTGGTTTTTGGGACCCCTTCAAGGTCCCCATTGACCTCTTGGTCCCATGTCCCATCTCGTGGGCACTGAGGAATATAATTTACTTTCTATACTTCTCTTAGTTATTCATTCATTTGATTTTCCATAGTCGATCCATTCTAACTCCCTCTCTCTTATTCATCATGGTTATAGGAAGATTTTTTAGCTAGCTATGGTGGTTTGAGACTTGGTTTAGTCTTATCAACTAATCTTTGTCTTCTCTAAACTTCCCCCACTTTCCATTTGTTACCTCTCACCACCACCGATGTTGGTCAACCACTATGATTGTGGATTGATTTCATTATTTGTTTCCCTCATGCAACTCACTTACACTGCTTTGTTTTGAGATCACCTTTTTTTATTTTTTAGTCTTGCATCCTTGACCCCCCATTATGGTGCACCTCTCAATGATGATTCACACCAATGGTGATAGTTAGGGAAATCCAAGACCAATAGTTGCGGCTTGGGTTAATAGTGAGATGAATAATGTCACCAAGTATCATGTAATCATTATTGTCTTGATCAATTCCCATGATTTAGGCACATACTATGTGCAGTTATTCTCTAACTCACTCTTATCCATGTCTCAACTCACTAGTGTGTCATATGTCCTTATCTCTAAATTTCTCCCACTCTTCAAGGTAGCATGTGATTTACTCTCTTTCTTTGGTGACATCTAGTTCACCCATATCCCTCACATGAAGAACACTAGGGTTGATTCCCTAGTGAATGTAATTTTTGATAGTATGATTTTATTTGATGTCACTTATGTACCTTATTTGTAAGAGCTATAGTTGGATCTAGAGAAAGATCTAGAGTTAGATTTTGAATTACAAAACATTTTCACTCTCACCCATGGATCATGTTGTTGACTCTTTCTACCATCATCATTATTAGGTAAGTATAGGTATTATTTCCTTTTATATATTTAGTTATTTCTTTCCTCTTCTTTAGTGTGGCTTATAGGTACTACATAGCACTCCTTATTCATTTAAACACCAATTTATTATACCTCAAGGGCATATATAATCATACTTTCCATGACTCCATTATTGATCTCAGTTATTCATACTTCCTTTTGTCTTGCTTCCAGCTTGTACATTTGGCATTACACCTAATTTGTGCACTTGGTTAGAGTTATTACACCATTTCAAGTTCTCACTTCACCTCTTCATTTGGTCTTGGATTTTGGTTTGGACTTCAGCTTGCACATAGCTTGGTCTTCCTCTTACATTGCTTCCTAACTCAGATTCCTAGTTAGTAGAACATCTTCACATCTTCTTTAAGCTTGATATAAAGGCACTTTTCTAATAAAATTGAAACTCCATTATTTTGTGTAATGTATATGATATTATTTGAATTATTTTAGTGAAATAGTTGTTTTGTACATTGTTTAGAATAGTTTCTAAAGTTTCTTGCATTTGTATATGATTATTGAGTACTTTCATTGCTTGAAATATTCTTTTGTTACATATAATTTCTCTATTTGGAAATATTACTCATTGAATAGTAGAGATACACATGCTCAAGACAAACTAGAAAACTTGCTTAAACATTCTCTCTCTTGCTAAACTAAAACATTGCATTGTTAGAAAACAATAGTATTGATTTGAAATGATAGCCCAAAGCTAGAATATACATGCTCTTGAACCCTTTCTTGAAAATGTCTTTATTGCTTAAAATATATTTCATTTGGCCTCAAAATGCCTTATATTATATAATTACATTTCATTTGGTATCTCTCCCCATTTGGTATTATTGTTTTCAATTTCTTTATGCAATCAATAGTATAGTCTTAGCTACTTTCTTTACTATGGCTGGACCTACTAGAGTTACTTGCATACTTTATGTACCTATTCATGCTAGCCCTAACCTATTTCACATGTCTATATATAACTTGGCTCAAACCATCAAATTTGATAGCCACTATAGATCTCTTATAGCCCATAGAGCCTCTGAACCTTCTAGCCTCTTAGTGGTTTATTTTAGCACCCTGCCAAACACTAATGGTTCTATTTAAATTCATGGAGCTACACCTATAGTAGAGTCTACTTGTATATCTAAAATTGGTGACCATATCTCTACTATATTACCATTTCCATTAGTATTTATGTAAATAACTCAATTATTAAGTCTTCTAGGACTTAAAATTGAGTTCATTAATTTGCCCCATTCCCTAATGGCATAGGGAACACATTAAGTGCATCAATAGGAATGGAAATTTATAGTGCTAGAAGGAGGGTAATTATACAATTAATTTCATGCATCTTAGTGAAATTTTAGTGTAATTCATTAAATATGTGCATCATTATTTCAATGTATGCAAATATTATTAATAACACTAAAGTTTTGCATTATTTTTAGGAAGCTTTTAATTCTTTGAAGGATTTCATCAAAGATAGTATTCATTTATGGAAATTTGGTAAATAACATGGATATTTGTCTAAATTTGTGCAAAGATAGGTGAAATATCCCATTCCTTAAGCATATTCAATGTTGTTTTGATCATCTTTTCAAAGGTGTGCATAAATTTGATAAATAATCTAGTTGTTTATGAAAATTTGTATAAAGATCATTTTTTGAGACCTCACTTGTACTAGATCTAGGCATTTAATATCATTATTGCTCTAATTCACTTAAGATTGGGTAAATCTTTACATATATTTATGTTTAAGGATATTTTTAAGTGCTTAAACACTCTTAGGTGATTAAATTAGGCATATAAATGATTTGAAATGCTAGTTTAATGCTGATATTTATAGGATAATGTGTAAGACTAATAATATTTTTTTAGGTACTAAAAAATTTGAGGTTTCAAGGCTTAGATCCTCAAAGATCAAGGTAAATCTACTAAATCTAAGGATTTTTTATAAAATATTAACTGATATTTGTAGTATTTGGTACTAGTGAAGTTACCTTTGAAGTTATTTTTATTTTAGTACCCATTTTACATCCTCGAGTTGACTATGATTATAACCAAATATTGAATTGAACATAGGGTCCCTTTAGTGTCCCTAACAACCCATATAAAGGATAGAGTAGACAAAGGTAAATATAGGAAATCCAAGACCCATCTAAATTCACCATCTAACCAAAATTTGTAACCACTTTTTTAAATCATGGCATAGCTAATTGGCTCATCCATCAATGTCTCTAGAGCTGTGCATGATCTGCCAAGAAATCTAGAAAAATATTTACCTTTATTTACCCCCACTAATAGAGTAACCATTTAAGAGAATATAAATTCCTTTAAGGCATATTTTAGATTGCTCAACATAATCCATGAAGACATGGCTTGTTGTCTCTTTACCTTCACATTATGAAACACGACCTATGATTGGTACCTCAACTTAGTGGAATATTCCATCATGAGATGGGGTTAGTTTAATGATACTTTTATGGTCCAATTAGATAGGTTAGTTACCCTAGGAGTTTTGTACCAATAGTTTACCACCCTCAAAAGGGAAATAAAGGAACCAATTATGACATTTAATGAAAATTTTCAAAAGATGTATACCCTAACATCCCCACCCTATAAACTAGTAGATGATTTATCTCTATAAATATATTAGAATGCCTTAGACTCAATTATTGTTATCTTCCTAAGGAGAGCCTTAAATACTGACACATTAACTTTAACATATGTGGAATCCATCCATATTAATGATAAAATGCATTCATAAGGGCATCCTACCTTTGATATACCAAATAATGACCCAATAATGCTCACTCTAAATTTCATACCCAATATGAATCAAAACATATCTACATTAAACCAACTTCCAATAATCAACCATTTACCTTTAAGCCATGCTGCACCCAATGAGTAGCTAGGAGTCTTCAACTAAGAAAATGTTTGAGCACATCTTAAAATAATATTGGATGGTGCCCATAAATAATACCAACATCCAAAATGCAACCCAAAACAAAAACTTAGAGCCTCCAAAGGGAGGGATAGATTCAATACAGAGAACCATACAAAAACTTGATAATGATTTCATAGATCTCAAGAAATAGATGGGAAATACTGGTGAGAGTTCCAATAGAAGTTATAATTTATATAGACATAAAAAACCTTTCAATAGGTCTAAAAATAATAATGAGCCCCTTCTGATCAAGTTTCTTGAGATCAACATTTGCGAGTTAGCCTTACCCAACTAGTGCTGAGTACATAATACCACTAGACATGGAGAGCTAGACTATGTTGATTTCTATCATGCATTTAAAACCATTTAGATCCAAATAGAGGGATTCAAGATGAATCATAATGATCAAAGTAATAATAAAGACTCTAAAAATAACAATGATGCTTCTAGAGCTCAGGAAATAGTCCTCATGGTCAAGACCTATGATTCTCCTAGTCAAGATGAAAATGAGCTTGAAGAAAATGTTGAAGAAGTACATGCTTTCCAACAATACCAGAGGAAAAACTATGCCTTGAGATGTAAATTTTAGAACCCACATCTAATAACTTCCACCCCACCTCATAGAATAAATACATCTCCTAATGGTAGGATAGACAATAATCCTCCACTCTTTAAAGGTAAGTAGAGTCAACTAACAATATAATATCCATACACAAAATCAAAAGGTGGATACAACGTAGTGGAAGATGTGAAAAATATCAAGGAAAACATAAATTTTCATGAGCTTACTCAAATCACTAAACAACATGATTTATTGTTAAAATAACTGAATGAAAAGCCTAACTCCAACAAAGCTAAATAGGCTCATGAAAATCTAGTAATGTATAAGAGTAAGCATGAAGTTCCACCATTTATATTGATTCTAAGGATTTTTGGTAAGAATCTTCATAATTACTTACTTGATTCTAGTGATTTAGCTAACATTATGTCTTTAGGAATCTATGAAAAAATGGGGTTAAATCTAGCTAAATTAGAGAAGGTAGTGGTACAACTAGACAAATCAAGAGTGAAAGTGGTAGGTGAATTATTAAATATTCATATTCATCTTGCCCATGAACCTCAAATCCAGCACTTTATTGACGTCCAAGTCATTGACATACCTAAAGCTTATATATTTCTATTGATTCATGATTGGACTAAATACTTGAATGGGTATATATCCATTCATTATTCCCACATGTGGCTACCTTAGTGCAAGATTTCCAATCAGATTAGGGTTCATTGGGAACCTAAAATGAAATACATGATTACATAATATAATGCCACAAATGAAAATGTAAATTATCAGTCCTCTAACTTAGGTGTTCACACTTTGGAAAGCACTAACATTATTGTAGATGATAAAGTGAAAGAAGAAATCAAAGGTCCTTAGATATTACACTTTAATGGTGTCTAAGATAAACAAATATCTAGAATTGGAATTGTTTTGACAAACCTTGAAGGAAAACAGTATCTAGCTTCTTATAGATTATAATTATCTTATATTAATAGTTTATTAGAATATGAAGTTCTTATTTTAGGACTTAAATTTGAAATCAAATATAAGGTAAAATAATTGTTAGTCTATGGTGATTCAAAACTAGTTGTTAACCAAGTTAGGATTAGATATCAGTGTAAGCTTTCTTGTTTATGAAAAATTTAGAACTTGGGATTTGATTGAGTATTTTGACTCATTTGATATTGTTTCCTTGCTTAGGGAGTATAACCAATTGGTAGATGATTTACATTTAGTAACAACAAATTTGGTACCTCTAGAACCTTTGAAATTGTAGGAGTTTACTATGGAGTTAATACCATGCCCTTTATGCCAGAAAACATCAATCACTTCCATGTTTTTAATGATGATAAGAAGATAATTGACTCCATGTGTAGTTTTTTCATATTTAAATCTCACATCATTCATGAACAAGATGAAAGTTTTATAGAAAATCTAAAGGACAATAAATATGGATTGATCCAACTCAAGGAAAACTAAATACCCAAGGGCATGATCTCCTTATAAAGAATGCTTGACCTAGATAAATAGAAAATGAGGATAAATAACCCAAGGTGAATGGAAAATATTCTAAACAAGTTAACTTTGGAAACCCCAAGAATGAGAAAAGTGTTAACATTGGTTTAGTTTGCACTAATGAAGAGCTGAAGAAAGCCACTACCCTTTTAACCAAGTTTAAGGATGTCATTGCTGAGTCATATGATGATCTTAAGATATTTTATATTAGTGTGATCACTCACATTGTCCCCTTAAAAAAATCCTAAAAATCCTTTAGGAAAAGATACAGGCTAGTAAACCTAGTTCTTGAACCTCTAATTTATAAAGAAGTGAAGAAATTTCTAGATGCAAGGATAATCTTTCCCATTTAGGCAATCGACATGGGTTGCCAATCTTGTGCCAGTCTAAAAGAATAAAAAAATAAAACTATGTGTTGTTTTTATAAACTTGAAAAAAACCTCAAAAAAGGATAATTATCCCTTGACATCCTTATATGAGTTCATTCAACTAGTGAGTTGGTCTAGAATTATGTCATTCCTTGATGGTTTTTTAGACTACAACTAAGTCCTAATAAATAAGAATGACATAATGAAGATTGCGTTTACCACCAAGTGGGGAACATTTACATACAAATGAATACCATTTAGATTGATCAATGTAGTAGAAAATTTCTAGCAAGAAATTGATCACACATTCCATAGATTAATTGGTAAGTGTATCATTATATACATGGACAACCTAACAATTTTTTCTAAAAATAGAGGTGATCAAATGATGCATTTGGAACAAGTGCTAGAAAAGTGCAAAAGGAATGGCATTTCTTTAAATCCCAAGAAAATTATCTTCTGTGTAACTAAAGGCAAACTTATAGGACATGTAATCACCTAAGAAGGTATGACTATTGAACCTTAGGATAAATTCAATTTCAAAGGTAAAAATACCTAAAATAAAAAAAAGAGTTGAAATATTTCTTTGGCAAGATTAATTTTGTAAGAAAATTTATCTCTAGTTTTGTAGAGATTGTAAGGCCACTCAATGTCATGTTGAAGAAATATGTGAAGATAGAATGGAATGCTAAGGCAAAGAGGGAATTTATAGACATTAGGGATGATATTGTTCAATCTCCCATTCTGATAAGTCATAATTTTAGTAAAGATTTATATTTATACTCTTTTGCTTCTAATCAGACTATTACCATTATTTTAATGTAGAAAGAGAATGACAAAGAGAACCCTATAGCATTCATGAGCACCAACATGAAGAATTCCAAACTCAACTATCCTATTCTAGATAATAAAACCTACACACTGGTAAAGGATGTCAATAAGTTTAGACACTACATACTAAAGAATAAGACATATACCATAATGTTTGATCTGACTATCAAGTTGATGTTGGGATAAATTAAACTTGGAGAATGAAGAGGAAAGTGGATTACCAAACTCCAATAATATGACTAAGAAATAAAATCTACTAAGTTAGTTAGAGGCCAATGTTTAATCAAACTTATTTCAAATTTTAATCCATGCATTGATTTTTTGCAGGTTAAAGCAAGTTAAGTTCCCAATGGATATTGATACAAGGATATTATTTACCATCTACTAAATGAAATGTTTCCTCCACACCTTAAAAGAGAGAAAAAATGGTCTTCAAGCTAAGATCATATCATTTTATGATAAAAATGGGAATCCTTTATATAAATAACTATGAGAGGATCTATCTAAGATGTGCTTTTAGAGATAAAACCATGAAAATCATGAACAATTTTCATGAAAAACTAGGAAGTTGTCACCCTTCAGGGAATACAATAATACACAAGATATTAAAATCAAACTACTATTGGCCAACTATATTCAAGGATTCCCATGCTCATGTGTGAACATGCCATCAATATTGAGTGTTTTATTGATGAGATACAAAGGCATCCATGCCTTTACAACTAGTGATTAAAGCAAATCCATTTGTATAATGGGGCCTTGAATTCATAGGAGTGATCAATCCTAACTCCTTAGATGGGCATAAATGTATACTCACTACCATAGATTATTGCACTAGGTAGAATGAAGTAGTGGCTACCAAGAATAGTAGAGAAATTGACATCATCAAATTCTTAGAATAAAATATCATCACTCAATTTAGGATTCCCCTATCTTTAATATGTGATAATGGCCTAGCCTTTGTGTCAGCTAAATTCATCAGATGGGCATATGATAATCAAATATCCATCAAGTCTACTTCAAAATACTACTCTTAGGGTAATGGATTTACATATTCTATCAATAAAAAATTTATGAATGTCATCAAGAAGTCTATAGAAAAGAAACCCAAATAATGATAATCGCTACTAAATTATTCTTTATGGAAAGACAAAATAAGATACAAATAGGTGCTTAAGGCATCCCCATTCCTACTAGTCTATGGGAAATATCCCATTTTATTATCATGTTGAAGCTACCCACATATGAATTCATGGCAGAGTATATGGAAGATGATGAAAGAGTACAATCTCAAATAATGAACATCATCCAAATGAAGGATATCAAAGATGAAGCATTGAAGAAGTTCAACAAGCATCAAGATGTTGTGAAGAGATGGTTTAAAAAATTAGCCAAAGTTAAATCATTCCACACATCAAACTTGGTCCTACTATGGGAAAAGGCCTACAATAAGAAAGGACAACATGACAAGTTCACTCCTCTCTGGATTGGACCATATCAAGTGGTAGAAATACTAGTCAAAAACACATTTAGGCTCAAATACCTAAAATGGAATGACTTAACCTTTCCAGTCAATGGGTAATACATGAAAAATTATTTCTCTACCACTTTGTCCCAAAATTTATAAGGATAGTAAGTTTGTTTAGATTTAGATTAGGTAGGATTATATTAGTTTTCTTTCTTGCTTTGCTTTCCTTTTATGTTATTTCCTGCTTTCCTACTTTGTTTTCCTATTGTGTTCTTTATTGCTTTCCACTCATTATTTATTTTTGTTGTGTTGTAAATTATTAATAATTCCTTTGGATAAGAATTCATTGTATTAATTTATGTTAATCTAGTCTTGAAAATGGAAGAAGGTATTGATGGTTTTAAGCATTGGTCATCCAAAGTTTAGAAACCTCTAGCAGTGTTCTAATTTAGAAAAGTTAGATAGGGTTAATTAAAATTTAGTTTTCCCATGAATGTCCTAAGTCATTTTAAGTCTATAATGTAGTTAAAATTACTAAATATTTACTTAAACAAGATTTTTAATCTATGTGGACCATCATGTTACCACTTAAATTCACAAAATAAATTTCTAGGGTATAAATTGATATCTTAAAGTGAATTACATCTAGACTATGTCTTGACAAAACCTTACACCGGGTTAATTCTAGTTCCTGACCATTATGGTTAATGAATGTAGTTATATAAACAAAATGATACACCAATGAAGTGAAATCATAAACTAATTTTAGATTCCATAAATGGTGATTTAGGTAATCTCTACTAGGGCTATAGATGCCTAGTTGATAGTAGAGTAAGGCCCAAAGTGGAGCCAAAGGTATCTCTGTCAAGGATATAAATGCCTAGCTGGTAGTATAATAATTCCCAAGCCATCCTCAGCTAATCAAATCATAACTATATAAAATCTAAATAATGCTTAAGTCATTTCATGTTTGATGTCTTTAATCATGAAAGTTACCATTTATGAACCCAATGGCAATGGTTAAAAAACCTCAAAGCACACATAGTATGATTGTCTACAAGTTTTAAAGTCTATTTCTAGCTTGTGGCCTTCATTAGTTCAAAAAATAAGTTTTGATACTGACTAAAAATCTTAATGAGAAGACTAATTTTTTATTCATCTTTGAATAAAATATCTAGATTCTAACATTTTTCAATGTTTTCCCATAGAGGTCACCATTTTTTTATGATCAACTAACCATATTCCTAGAATGGGGACGTTCCTTTATTCAATTTTAAAAATTCCCATGATGCCAAGCATACCAAATCATTTTATTGCATATGGATTTGATTAATTTTACATTACTTGTGCTTCTACATTTTCTTGTTAATTATTCATTTTGCAGTAAATATTAATGCTTAGAAATATTCATATTATTGCAAGTTTTCTTCAATATTAATTCAATAATGAATTATTCACCATTGATAGTTCAATGATGTACAGATAGGCTCTTCCTAATAAAATTCAACTTGGATCTCTAATTGGCATGAATGTAACAAGATTCACTATATTTTATTAAACTAACATTATGTTGTGTTTATATCATCTGGTTGATAAGTTTTACATTTAAACTTGTTTAAATTTGTTTAAGATATTCAATCACATCTTTGGAAAATTGAGTTTATAGCTTGACCTCACATGATGTCAAATTTAAGTAGCAATTAATGACACCTTGTGGGATGTCAAAATTTAGACTATGGCATAAAAAGTATGTGTCTACCTTTCTAGGCCTCACAATGCAATAGAGATTCATCACATCCTCTGCAAGATACCTAGAGAATATCTACTAAGTTCATGAACTACATGGAATTATCTAGAGAATTCAAAGGGAAATTAGCCATTAGAATTTAAATCCCAAGGCTACATGTCATAATATTAGCCCCATGAGAAATCCCATTCAATTTGAGCCACCATGTATCCCACTTCAATCCAAAATCCTATGAGATTCTACCACATGTCTCAAATATGACCAACGAAACATGAAAAACCTTTCAAAGTGATGCATGTTCACTTTAGGTTCATTTAAGATTGATGCATGTCCACACTATAGTGCATCCATTTAAAGCTCATGAGATCTCACAAGGCATACATCTCGAAGCACCCTATCCATCTAATCAAGGCTTGATGGTATATATCTATTTGAGGTTCCTTCTAAAGAGGATTCTTGATAAAAGAGCAAAAAAATCCCATGAAAGTGATGCATGTCCTTTTTAGACCTACATGATGATACCACATGTCATTCCCATGTTGTTTATACCTGATATATATGAGATCACCTCTAAGAAGGATGCATGTCTCCCCCTGAGCCACACAATTAACACCAAGTTAATGATAATTGTCTAAAATCCTTCGAAGGCAACACCTGGAAAGAAAATATATGATTTACTTCCATGAGAGCCACTTGGCAAAAGAAATCTCTAATTTCCTACAAGAGATACATGTGCACTCCCATGACTAATTAAAACTAAAATATACCACCTAAGGGCTTGCTAATAATTTAAATATGTCATGTTATAGGGTGAAAATGAGTCATCACACTAATCTGCATTTTGAGAGCCCATGAAATAATCAAAATGTGCCACATGTCCATATTTCAAGTCAACTAGGTAACCAAGTCATATTCAAGACCCATGAATACCTAGCTAGATCTGAGGTGGTAGCTAGATGACAAAAGGTGGTAATATTTAGCTTTAAAGGTAAAATTTATGGTATATCAAAGGTTAATTAAAGCTAAATTTTAATCCTAGTATAATTAATTTCCAAAATTAATAGTTTGAATATGTTTTAAATATAAGCAAGATTGATAATCTTGACATTAATATGGAATGAACTAGGATCACCATTAACCTTGCATTAATTAGGGCCATATTTCAAAAGGATACTTAACTAGGCCATTTGTATATACATTTCAAAAACCATACATGTTTACTCTCTTTGTTGTTTGTGCTCTCACAATATGATAAAATCTCAATTTATTTACAAGCTTCACTCCAAACTGCCATTGTTGAAGTTTGAGAGTTACAATAGGATGCTATAAGGACATTGATTGCTACCTATGATATTACAAAGATGGCACAATTAGGTCTCTCCACTCTAGGTAAGAGTATTTCATTTGAAAATGATGAATTCCTATTATAGTATGGTACTTCAACTAGTATGGTACTTCGATTATTTTCAAAGACACTAAGTTCATTCCTAAAGACATAACATTTAGTGACCTACATTATAACAACATATACTTCAATGTAGAAGTAGCTAGGGTAGTTGATGAGGATGAGATGATGCCTCATACAATCTAGATAACTTATGACATCCTTTCCATCAATACAGCTAGTCTTTACAAGGCTAAGGCCAAGCTAGAGGTCATGCCATGTTCTGAGCTAGGTTACAACATCTTTGGGAGATCAAAGTATGAGGATAGGATGCTCAAGTTAATATCTCAAGTGATACTAATCACTTTCATAGTAGGAATGAGCTTTGAAAAATATTATGACCTACCCTTTCATGTATTTAATAAGACCAAGTCATCATCTATAATTGTTATGAGGTACACTCCCTAGATAATGTCTTGACTACATGGGTAGCTAACCCAACAAGAGCCATTCTTATGGATAACCATGGTAACATGCCTATTAATCAATTTAACAAAAGAGTTAAGATTGGTGTGTCCCTATTAAATATAATATTTTTTAACCCACACATTAGCTATGTGGATATAAGGACCCTTCTATTACTATAGATAATCCTTGAGGACTAACACATTCCCCCACTTGGGAAAATTATCAACAATATCCTAGTATTTATTGTGAATGACACTTACAAGACTAGAACCCCATTATTCATGATAAGTTACTTGTTGGATGATATCTACACAATGTCTCAACTAGGTTAAAATTCATGGTCTTCTAAGTAATAAGAGGTTATCCCTCAGCTTTTATCTACAATGTACATTCATCGATTTAGGTGCAACATAAGAGTGATTATAGAAGAATTCTACCTAATTATTTATAAATCAATCACTAAGTGTGAGATTTTTAGGGTTCTCATGAGATTCAGGCAAACTCTAAGAGGTATGGGTAGCTACTGATTATACCCAGATTGCATAATAATGAGAGTAGGAGTGATGGTTACTCCTCTTAGATTACTAAGGTCTGTGCCAATGAAGCTAGTAAAAGAAGAGATGGCCTATCAAATTTTTCATGGATTTTATGGAATCTTTAAAAAAAAAAAAAAATAGGCCCCCAATTGGTTCCATACAAGCTAAAAAGAACTAGAATCATAAAGTGGCACAATCTTATTATAGTTGTTAGGCATAAGGATTATTACCTATTTTCTAAGGATGACTTCAGACCTTGGGACCCTAATAATGTCATTTCTAATAAACTCTTAAAATTCAAGAAAGATATAGCAATAGAGTATAATAATCAAGAATAATTTCATGAATGGATGTATAAAGATGTTATGAATGATGAATTAGTACTCAATAATGTAGTGATAAATAATATTGAGCTATAAATGAGACTAGATAGAGAGAAGAATAAGGAATACATTATAAATTCTTGACCACCACAAAGTCATGGGAGCATGTTTGATTTTGATTATGAGGAAGGGAAAGAAGATGAATAAGAATATAATGGTCCTCTTATTAGGAATAAGCCATGCAAACCTCCACTTCTTGCCACTTTAAGTCGATATATCCTACCTCCAAGATTTGAGTAAGGAGGATCTAACAAAAAACTTGACCCCTACCAATGGCCTATATTGATATTTGAATCTACTATGGGAGCTGATCTCCAAATCTTGGATCATCCTAACCCCTAAGCCATTTACTTTAAGGAATTACAATAAGGGATTGAGTTCTTAATAGAATAAGTACAAGCATTGGCTAGCAGGAACATCAAAAAAATCTAAAAGATGAATAACAATCCCAAAGCCACCATGAGAGGAGCAATAACCCATCCATTAGCTCCTCAAGTGATTACTACTATAAGCACACCTCAAGATCCTAATATTATTACTCTCCCACTACCTTTTTTCCCAAGTGTTAGTAAATCTACTTTTGCTCTTGCCTCTGCATTTATTCCCCCATCAATATGCAATTTTACTGCAAATAACACTAGCCATTCCCTAGTTTAAACTAACATGTCCAAGTTAGTAGTTCCTCTAGAATTACCATTTCCCATTTCACTTCCCATGCCACTTCCAATATTTCATATTCATTTGGATCCCAAAGCACTAGTTTTAACTAGGCTATAGGTTCCACTCCTTCCTAGGTAGCCACTACTAGTTCATCACTTTCCATTAGCTCCCCTACATCTACAAGGCCATTAAGTCCCATATAAAAATTATTCCCCCTTAAAAAGACACTCAATATCACTATATCTATAAAGTTGAGCATGTCTTCAAAACTACTTTCATTTATTCTTAACATGGGCCCTACAAAGTCTCTCTTTGGCACACTTAGACAAATAGACCCAATGAAATTGCACATTTCTATTATAACCCTAGCCTCTACCTTTACCCAAACACCTCCAATTCAACAACCTCCAACAAAGACAACACTTACTATTTCCCCAAACTAGGTTGAATATATCATACATGAAGCTACACAAGAGAGGCCTAAGGTAGTCCTCTTTGCACCACAAATTGGGATGAAATTTGATGCTACCATAAGCACAATTCAAAGGGTAGTAAGGAGGCAAGTTGAGAAAACCCAATCTAGCTCATTGGTGGACCATAAAAGTGAAGAGTCCCTATTCACTTTGATAAAGAAGAGAAAATATATCCCTAGAGAGGTGGATGAATATGTAGAGGACCTTGTGTCCATAGTCCAAGCCCAAGTAGAACCCATAGTAGCCTTGATGAAGGGGATGTAGCAAGAGTTGAAAAGGTTAAAAAACTAAGCATTACCCATAGTTCTAGAAGGAACCAAAGTCTAGGTAATCAAATCAATTATTAATCTCTTTAATTTTTACAAAGTCATGAAGAGAAGATAGGAATAAGGGACCCTACAGTTCAATGTGGTCATCAATTTGACTAGAAACATACACTCTATGATGCCAAGTTGGTAAACCTAGATAGATTTGCAAGGAGCAATAAGTTACTAGACCTCAATGTTTTTTTACTTGAGGATATCATCCCTATAAATACCATTATGATGACCAAGAGAAGGATATTAAAGAGATTTCTAGATCAAGTCAAGGATGCAACTATATCTTTAGAAAGGATTGAATTCAAGATTACCCTCTTACTAAAGGATGTCATAGTCACTAAGGTAACCAATGCTAATGTCACCTTCATGTATGACCAATAATTTAGGGCCCAAATGAAGTTATTTGTTACCAAGTTATAGTAGGACATTAAGAAGGCCAAGACAACTACTAAGGTAATGAACATTGTGGCTTTTACCAATCAAAGGCTAAAAAGAGCAGAGGCCATTGAAGAAGCACTAAAGCTAGTACTTACAGAGTATGAAAGGATCATTAAGGAAATGTCTGACTTTTCAAGTTCCATGATCCTTGATTTTTGTCAAATTTACCAAGATAACCTAGCCTACATATAATTTTGGATGAAGGAAGAGGCAGATAATAAACAGGGGAAATAATAGCAAGCTAGTCAATAGCTTCCTCTAGGACATTAAAGAATATTTTGCTTTGTTTTGTAAATTTGAATTTATAATATTCCATTGTATATGCGGTATTTTATCCACTTTGTGTTATTTGGGAATCTTTCATGGGCCCATTTTAACTTTTATAGGTAATTTTTAAGCCTATATATAGGGGTATTCCCCCTCATTGTAAATCAAGAATAGTTGTTATAGAACTAATATAAAAGAGCTAAGAATTTGAGAAAATGTATATGTGATTTATTGTGCATTATATATTTTTTTTATAACGCTTTATATAACTAATGGTTTCATTTCTTCTAACTAATTTGGTAATAAAATTCAGTATATGCATCTATTAGTTTGAGTTTAGCACTAGGCTAACAAATTTGCTAGTATATGTGCTCTATTTTCATCTTATTTGAAATTAAATGTGCTTATAAAATTTAATGTGAATGAGTAATATTTTTGAAATGTATGATTCTATATATATTCATTTATTTTCCTTTGAATCTTCAACTTCATTCATTTGGCTTTGAGTATTACGCTAGGTTAGTCAATGCTAGTTTTATATGTTCTTACTATAAAAGTTGAAAGAATTGATACTAGTGGCCATCTGAAGCAAACCTTATTTTTTTCCTTACTTTTCTCACCTTTGGATCTACCCATGAATCACTCTAGCTTAGCTCATTTTTAAAATATTTGTTTGTTATTTATGTTTTGGTTAATAATTGGCAAAGATTAGAATAATTTCTCAAAGATTAATTAGAAATAGTGTCACTACATATAAGTTATTGTCCCTATAGTAGAATCTACTTGTAGACTTATAAGTGGTGGCCATATCTCTAATATTTTTTTCCACTAGTAGTTACATAAATAACTCAAGCCCTGAGTCTTCCAAGATTTAAAATTGAGTTCATTACTTTCCCCCTATTCCCTAGTCACATAAGGAGCACATTAAGTGCATCAATAGGTAGGATAGGGATTTTTAAAACTTGAAATATTCAATATCTAATAAAATTTTTAGATCTAAAAACATTCAAAAAATGATATACGTGTAAGTGAAGAAAGGAGGTTGCATGTGGGAGTTAACTAAATATTGACTACGAGTTTGGTCAAGTTAACTTAATAAGAATTGATAAAAATAGGATTAAGAGTGAGTTGGGAAATACTGAAGATGAATACCTAGTTAAAAAACCAAAAAAACAAATGAAAATATGAAAAATAAATTTTTATATGTTAATTTTAAATACATTCGTAGCATGATGGAATTGTTAATGTCTCCAAGTGGAAAAATTGAAACCGCTATAGGGGTTTCATTTTCTCTATGGAAGTTTCTTCATGAGTAAAAAAAATTAATTTTAGAATCAAAACACCTAGAAAAAGTGATTTTGAGAAATGCAAAAAAAAAAGGGACAAAAAAACCAAAAGGTAAGAGAACCAAGTTTAAGCACATTTAGGTAAATATCCTTTCATCATCATTGGATTTTTTATAAAATGGTACACCATACAAAATTTAGGTGTGTACATATTTCCCCCTTAAAGAGACACATCATCATGAATTGGTGAGGGTGTTTTCCCAATTAATATGCATTCAAAGGAAAATTAGGTTTAGATAATTTACCTCACCTATCCATCAAAACTAAGCCTACTGATATGCCCCCATGACTTGGAAGCAAAAAATAGGAATGAAGTGAAGTTTTATGGGAAAGTGGATAAAATTCTAACTAGTAAAAGAAATAAAAGTATACTTATCATATACATGGGGATGAGAATACTACCTAAACCATCCTATCAGGGGAATGGGATAAATACAAGGTGATGTTGACTTGTAAATACAAAAAGTAAAACAACACACCTTACGATAAAATTATGATAAATAAAATTTGACAATTTTTAGTGTTTAATGTGTGTTGGGTTAGTTAGGTATGAAATATGTCTTAAAAAATGAGATAATACAAGTTTTTAAGGAAAAATACTAAAAATAAAATGTATTCAAAACATCATGACTAGTAATATAGACTATTTATTTAAAATTTAATTGAAATGGAAATCATTTATGCAATTGAGTTTTGATAATTTTGAGATCTTTATTTTATATGACAACTTTATGTTATAAATTAGTCAAACTAACAAGTATGAGGAGAGGATGGCAAACATACTAGTGGCAGAATGAGTGGGTCAATGATAGGTAAGTTTTACTCAATCTTATATTTTTACCATAATTTGGAAAAAAATCTTAAAATGAACTTAAATCCTATAAAAATTAAATTATAATGCATGTTTGGGCTTGGGGGGATGGGTAGGATAGGAATTTTTTTTAAAAAGTTTTGGTCAAAATTTGAGCTAATTAGGAGGTTAAGACATGGTCATAACTGGCAGACAAAAAAACCAATGTTGATATGGAACCCCTGGTATTTTTAAACCAAAATTTACATTTCCACCATCACAAAAATGTTTCTACCTATAGAAATTACATAAATCATCATGGAAAAAACATTTTCACTATGAAGTTTATGTAACCATCATTCCAAAAGACTAGTTATTCCATTTCCTCTATGGTGGTTTTATATTCACTACCTACATAAGACATCAATTTTTCCATGAATAAATAAGAAAATGTTTGAGTGAAATTTTAAAGATAGAAATTTGATAGGGTTGTTTTATATTCTATTTTTAGGGTGCCTACATCTGATGGAGTAGGGTGAAGGAGTAGAAGTGGCTTCTTAAGATTCTAAGACTTTTGATGGCTAATGAGTTAGTGACATTGGATATATTAGTCATATTAATATTATGAAAGTGGGGATTATTTCCCCATTAAGTAGGTTCTTTATGACCTGCTCATCTACTAGGATGCAAACTATAGAAAATTTTTAATTTCTACAAGCCCTAAGAGTGTGGACTATCACTATCATGTATGTATAAAATATACTAAGATTATTAGTTATAGGAAAGGTCATGAACTTTAAATACCATGGATAGAGGTGAGACTACCATTTGGGAAGATTACTTTAGAGATGTTGACACACATGATGTGGGTGTGAAGTATGGGGTTAATTTGGTGGGGGTGGAGTGGGAAGCAATCCTAACCCTTTAAAAGGATATTATATGTATCCTTGCCTCCTAAATTATGGGATATAAGTGGATATATCATCTACTATACTATTTGGAACATATTTTTAAGAGTATTAAGGAGAGGGGATAATTATTTTTTAGGGCCTAAGAGGTGTTAGCATAGTCCTACTTGGATCTTTATCAAATTGAGATTTTGAGGGGTCTAACTATCAACCATCCTACACTAATTATGATTTAGGTGTATAATCACATGAATCCTTACTAGAAAAGGATGAAAATTGGATATATGAATGCCTTTAAGGCTTCTAAGTGGCTAGTTATGACACCATTTAGATAATTTACACGTGTAGTGGGCACATTGATAGTAGTATATTTGGTGGCTCTACCTTATTAGGGTATAGTATAATAATGGATATATGAGGTGGATACTCTTGTAGATTATGAGAGTGATAGGTAGGAGAGATATATATGATTAAAAATTGAGTTACAACCTATAGATGGGGTTCCCAAACACTTTGGACTACATTACATATCTAATATAACCATTCCCTAGATAGTGCTCATTAGGAACATGTAAGAGATATGTGACTAGGGACATAGAGATGGTTTGTATCTTTTATAGTGATTGGTGTTGATCATGAATATGTCTCAGTCAGGATCTCCATTGAGACCTTGCATGATTTAGTTGTAGAATGGTTTTATCATTTATCTCTTTTCACCATAACCAATTGGGCCACTATGCATGAGCAATTTGAGAAAAGGTTTAAAGCTACTAAAGACTCATACATATTGCTCACCCAATTGAATCATATCCTAAAAGAATCACATGAACACATACGAGACTTAATTGATAGGTTTAATATATTGCTCTAAAAAATACCTCAAGCCGTTCTACCCACTGGAAATAATCAGAAGTGTTTTTTCATTAATGCTCAATTACCAGAGGTAAGTTATCAGTTACGTATAACATGTCCTAATGTTTTAGCAATAACTCAAGACATTGCTAAGAAGTTGAATATGACCTAATCATGGATGGAAAGATTAAGAAGACAACTTTTAAGGTTTATGGCTCTACTTCAACAACTACTACTAATCCCTTGTTGCAAAAATTGGGTAATGACTTGTTGTAAGTTAAAAGGCCAATTATTTAAGATACTCATTCCACTCCTATCAAGAATGCACTTCCATGTAAATTTAGTAATCATAATTGAAACCATATTGCTAAAGATCATATGGATGATGATTTTGATTAAACATCTACTGATGATGATTTTTTAAATCCTAATGGTGACTCTAACAAAGGCTACCTAGAATATAAATTAGAAAGTGACAATGAAGAAATGCTTTAGGGTGATCATAATCACTCTTTTATAGTAATTACAAGATCACAAACTAATCAAGTTGATGAAAAATATTCCAAGGAACAAGGGAAAGATAAATAAGACCCCAAGCTAGATGTTAGCATCCTCAAAAGAGGTAGTTCTTTACCTGCTTCTATTGTTCCAAAAGATAAGTATGTAACATCTTTCTCTCAATATCATAAGCCAATTACTCATACTTATAAAGATAATCCTACTATATTTATGTCTATCCATTCTTTTGACATTATTGACCACATAAAAAAAACTAATATTCAAATGTCAAAAACCATGAGAGATGAAAGAAGACAAAAGAATCTGCTTTGTAAGTAACTTAAGAGAGAAATGATGAGATATAGGTTGATTAAATAGCTAATTAAGCAAGTATAAGAATAAAAACAACACTCTGAGATGGAAGAGATGAATGTGAGTGAAGAGAAAGAAGGTGGTTATAGCTAACTAAGTGATTTAAATGATAAAGAAGAAAGAAATCATTTTGAAAGCCTCATAGAAGGCCTAGAAAATGAAATACAGATGATGGGAAAAGGCATGGAATATGATTACAATTTTGTATATAAGAAAAATGAGAAATTAGAGGCAGAAGTGGTAGCACTTGAACAAACATTACAAGGTGATGAGATCAAAGAAAAAGAGGAAGAACATGTTGCAATAATTGAGGGTCACATGATAGAGAATAAAGAGAATAAAGATAAAGCATTCATGATAGTAGGGCAATAGATTGAAGTAGGTAATAAAGTAGTTGCATTTATCTTTGTATTAATCATGAAAGTATTTTCAAAATAAGGCAAGAGTACAACATTAGTAGTATGTTGAGGCATCCAAATCCCATATGATAGAGGGAAAGTTGTAAGAATGAGTGCACATAAAGTGCAAGATGATGATGTAATCAAATGTTGCAAGCAAAGAGGTATGATAGTTTATGATAGAGGCAAGGATGAATTCAAGGAGAAACAACACTTGAAGCTTTATAAGAACTAGGCAGTAGGGTAACAATTGTATGTATATAAATAAAACCTTAGTTTTTCCATTTGTATTGGTTTTTTTATTTTTCCTATTTGTTTTTTTTTGTGGTTTTTCATGATTGAGTTTTACATGACTCCGTACCTAATAGACAAGACTCAAAACTAGAGATATTGGGATATCATCTTTGTTTCATTCTTTCTGATTAAAATAAAGATGTCCTAAGTCAAATCTAGCTAGTGTCCCCAAAATTTCACACTTAGAAATTTTGGGTTCCCCTTTTTAAATTTTTTGTATTTTACCTTACTTGAGTCCATTGTCCTTGTCAAAACTTAGTCCCCTAAATAAGACTTATATTTTTGTGGTTTTCATTTTAATTACTTTTGTCACCAATTTTTTTTTAGATTGCTCCATAAGGTTAGAAAATGTTTGCTTGTGTCATTACCATAAAACCTATTTATTAATATTTCTAAGAAGTTCAAAAAAGATAAATATTTGGGCTCACTTCTAGGCTAACTTGGGTTCTCCAAGTCACTTTACTTATCAAGTGAGAAGTAAGAAGTCATCACAAACCTGAGTTATATGATCTAATTCAAACTAGAATTATGAAACAACTTTAATTCTCATAAAAAGATAAATAAAGTAGGTTCATAAAACCAAAAAGCATTACTTAGATCAATATAAAGTTCCCAAGAAACATTTCTTAATTGGTAAGTGCATCATTATATACATGGATGATCTAACATTTTTTAATAAAAATAGAGGAGATCACATGAAGAATTTGGAACAAGTGCTGAAAAAGTGAAAAAAGTATGGTATTTCTTTAAAACCTAAGAAAATCATATTCTTTGTTACTAAAGGAAAGCTTTTAAGACATGTAATCACTCAGGAAGGTATGACCACTAACCTTGGTGAGATCAATGCAATTTCAAAGGTAGAAGTTCCTAATATCAAAAAAGAGTTAAAATCCTTCTTTGGCAAAATTAATTTTGTAAAAAAGTTTATCTCTATTTTTACAAAGATTATGAGGCCACTAAATTCCATGTTGAAGAAATATGCAAAGATAAAATGGACTACTAAAATGAATAAGGTTTTTCAAGACATCAAGGATGTAATTGTTTAAGCTCCTATCTTGATAAGTCTTAATTTTAGTAGAGATTTATATCTATACTCTTTTGCTTATGATAAAACTATTATTGTTGTCTTAACACATAAAGAAGATGACAAAGAACACCCTATATCCTTCATTAGCACCAATTTGAAGAATGTGGAGCTTAAATATCATATTTTGGATAAGAAAATCTATGCCATGGTTAAGTCTATTAGGAAGTTTAAACACTACATCCTAAGGAAATATATGTATGCAATAGTGTATGATATAGTTATAAAGTTAATGTTGGGACAAAATGAACTTAGAGAATGAAGAGGAAAATGGATGACCAAACTCCAAGAATATGACTTAGAAATAAAGTTTGTTAAGTTAGTTATGGGTCAAGGTTTAATCTAACTCATTTCAAACATTGATCCATGCATTGTAGTTTTACAGGTTGAGGCAAGTCAAGTATCTAGTGGAGATTGGTACAAATATATTATCCACTATCTACTATATGGATCATGTCCCCCACACCTTAAAAGGGAGTAGAAAAGGGCCATCATGTTGAGATCATCTCACTTTATGATCAAAAGAGGGGTCCTCTATAGAAATAACTATGGAGTCTATCTAAGGTATGTTTCTATAGCTAAAGCCACTAAAATCATGGACAATTTCCATGATAAGCTGGGAAGTGGCCATCCTTCAGGGTGTACCACTACACATAAGATATTGAGAGTTGGCTATTATTGGCTAGCTATTTTCAAAGATGCCCATTATTATGTGTGAACCTACCACCAATGTCAAGTATTTGATAGATGTGAGACAAAGGCAGCCATGCCTTTACAACTAAAAATTGAAGCAAATCCATTTTCATAATGGGGCCTCAAATTTGTAGGAGTAATAAATCCCAACACCTTGATAAGACATAAATTTTTACTTATTGTCATAGACTATTGCACTAGGTGGACTAAAGTAGTATCCACTAAGAACAACAAAGCAATAGATTTCAATAAGTTTTTGGAAGATAATCTCATTACATAGTTTAGGACACCTCTATTTCTAGTATGTGACAATGGCCTAGCCTTTGCATTAGTTGAGTTCACTAAATGGGCTTATGATAATTAGATAGCATCAAGTTTGCTTCAAAATACTACCCTCAGGGTAATGGAGTTGTTGATTCCACCAAAAAAAAACTTGATGAATGTCATCAATAATTATATAGAAAAGAAACCAAGAGAATGGTAGTCCCTACTAAAATATGATTTATAGGTAGATAGAACCAAATACGACTAGGCACTCAAAGCATCCTCATTCCTACTAGTATATGGGTAGAAACTTATTTTTACTATCATGCTAAAGCTACTCACCTATGAATTCATGGTTGAGTACATGGAGGATGATAAAAGAGTACAATCTTAGATATTGAACATCATCCAAATGGAGGATTCTAAAGATGAAGCATTGAAAATGTTTATCAAGAATTAGGATGTTATCAATGAATGGTTTAACAAATGAGCCAAAGTTAAAGAATTCTACATCTCAGACTTGATCCTACTATGGGACAAGGCCCAGGAGAAGAAAGGAAAGCATGAAAAGTTCACTCCTCTTTAGATTGAACCATATCAAGTGGTATAAATATTAGGTGAAAACACATTCAAACTCAAAGACCTACAAGGGAATGACTTAGCCTTGCTAGTCAATGGGCAATATATGAAATACTATTTCTCTACCACTCTATCCCAAATTCCAAAAGGACAGTAAGCTTGTTTAGATTTAGAGTAGGTAGGATTAGAGTTTTTTTGCTTTACTATTTTTCTTTCTTATTTTAGCTTTCTTACTTTTGCTTTGCTTTCTTGCTTTGCTTTCCTATTTTGTTTTCCTCACTTTTATTCTTTGTTTTTTGTTGTGTGTTTTAGGTTAGTAATAATTCTTCTAGATAACAATTAATTGTCTCAATGTATCTTAATTTAATCTTAAGAATGGGAAGAAGGAATTTCTAGTCTTGAATATTGGCTATCCAAAGATTCGAAACCTATAGTAGTGTTTGAATTCAAAAAATATGGGTAGGGTTAATTAGAAGTTAGTTTTATCCTAAAAATTGTAAGTTATTTTAAGGTTGTAATATATCTCAGATGATTGATCATTGACTTGACTAAGAGCTTAAATATATGTTGACCATCATACTGTCACTTAAATTCACTAAATAAATTTCCTAGGCTAAACTTGATGTCTAAAAGTAGATAACGTCAAAACTATATTGTGACAAATCTTTACACATGGATAATTTTGGTTCCTAACCATTCTAGTTTATGAATATAGGTATATAAAAATGAAAAAATGAAACACCAATGAAGTGGAATCATAAACTACTCCATATTCCATAAATGGTGATTTAAGCAATCTCTATCAGGGCCATGGATGATTGGCTAGCAGTAGATCAAGGCTTGGAGTGGAGCCAAAGGCATCTCTATTAGGGCTATAGATACTTGGCTGGCAACAGAGCAATTCCCAAGCCATCCCTAACTAAGCAAAGCATTACTATATAAAATCTAAAGAATGCTCAAGTCATTTCATGTTTGGTGTCTTGAAGCTTGAAAGTTATTATTTATGAATCCAATATTAGTGGCTAATGAAGTTAAAGTTGTACATAATATGATTTTATACAAGGTTTAAACATTATTTCTAGCTTGTAAACTTTCATTAGTTCTGAAAAGCAATTTTGATATGGACTAAAAATCATAGTGAGATGACTATATTTTAATCATCTTTGAAAATAATATCTGAATTATAACATTTTACAATGTTTAACCATAGATTTCACCATTTGTTAATGATCAACTACCCCTATTCCTAGAATGGGGACCCTCCTTTCTTAATTTTTCAAAATGACTAAGATGTCAAGAATTTTAGCTCATTTTGATAGCATAAAGAATCAATTTAATACTTATTATAAATATTTGTTAATTATCCATTCCAAAATAAGGATAATACTTAGAAATATTAAAGTTATTTCAAGTTTACTTTAAAGTTTTATTAAATAATGGATTGTTCATCTGGATAGTTCAATAATATGCAGACAAGATTTCTCTAAAGAAGCACGACCAAGATCACCAATTGGTGTGGATGCAATAAACTTCTCCTGATATTATTGTAATAACCATTTATTTCATTTAAAGCATTTACTTAAAAAATTTTACTTTAAACTTTTTTTAATTTGCTTAAGATGGGCATTTGACATTTTCAGAAGTCTAACTTAGTTCTTCGCTTCACCTCATAGGATGTCAAATTTAAAGTAGTAGTTTTTGATGCCTCACAAGACATCAAATTTAATATTGTAACTTAACAAGGAAAAGTTTATAACTCACTAAGATTCATAACACTTTAGATATTTATCATACTCCATGAAAGACACTTGGAGTAAATCTACTAAGTTTATGAGCTACGTGGCATCATCTAATGACCTCACAAGAAGACTAGCCATTGAAATTCAAATCCAAGGCTATGTGTCAAGAAATCAGCCCCCATCAGAAAATTCCAATCTATCTAAGTTTCTACGCATCCCTTATGCATCCCACTACAATATAGAAGCCCATGATATACCGTTGTGTGTCTCAAGCATGACCAACTAGATTTGAGCAACCTTATGAAGTAATGCATATACCCTTCAATTTCATTTGAGATGAATGCATGTCCATGCCATGTCACATCCATTTAAATCTTATAATATCTCTCAAGTAATACATTTGGTAGTACTCAAGCCATTTGATTGAGGCTCAATGACTTACAACTATCCAAAGATCCTTTCAAAAATGATAAGTGGTATAAGAATAAATAAAATCCCACAAGAATGACATGTGTCCCATTTAGGCATACATGATGATGCCACATGTCATTCTTACTTTGATTCTATCTGATATCCACTAGATCTTATTCAAGAGTGACGCGTGTTCACCTTAAAACTGTGAGATAATGTCATGTGTCATTCCCTTAGAGTTGCATTCCAAGATCAATGAGATCACCTCTAAGAGAAACATGTGTCTACACCCAAGACACATTATTAACACCAATTTGTTGATAGTTATCTAATATCCTTCCAAAGGTGTCACCTATAAAAGAGAATCTCTTAGAGCCTTCTAAAAAATACACTTGTCAAAAACTCCTTGATTACCCATAAGAGTGACATGTGGCACTTTCATAACCAATTAAAACTAAAAGGCTACCCAAGAGCTCACCACAAAATCAAAATTACCACATGGAAAGTTATAAATAATCCATCACACTAAGCTACATTTTAATATCTCATGATTAATCAAAATATTCCATGTGGCTAGATTTAAGCTAACTAAGCAATTGGGTCACATTTAGGCCCCACTAGTGCCTAGCTAGATCTGAGGTGGCATGACTCATGTCAAAAGGTGGTAATATTTAGATTTAAATCTAAAATTTATGGAAAATTAAAGGTAAATTTGTGATAAATTTGAATATAGTTGTAATTAATTGCCAAAATCAATATTTCAAGGTATTTTGAATGTAAAGTTGACAAGCTCACCATTAATATAGCTTGAATTAGAATCACCATCTACTTTGCATTAATCAAGATAATCTTTCAAAATTACACCAAACTCAACTATTGTTACCTAAATTTTCAATTGAATCCCTACGCATTCTTTTTCCCTATCATCTATGTCCTTAGTATGACAAAGCTTGAGCTACTCACATATTGTACCTCAGTTTCCATTCTTAAAGCTCAAAAGTTGTAGAGAGATATAGAAGGAAGATGGTTACTACCTAAAATATTATATAAATGGAAAAAATAAGTCCCTCTACCTAAATTAAGATTACCTTTTTTTTAAATGATGATTTCCTATTCTAGTATGGTAATTTTATTGTTTTCAAAGACATAGAACTCATCCCTAAGGCCATAAACTCAAGGGATATGCGTTACAGTATAATATATTTGAATGTTGAAGAAATTAAAGATGTTGATGAGCCTAATAAAATTAATCATATAATCTAATTGGATTTATACATCCTTGCAATCCATGCTATCAATTTCCATAAGGCACAACAAAACCAAAGGTCATGTCATGTGCTAACCTAGTATATGGCATATTCAAGAGGATGAGATGCAAGGATGGGTTGCTCAAATACATAAACCAAGGGATCTTGATTATTTTCATCATAGAGCCTATCTTTAATAAATAATATGACTTTCCTTTGCCATAAGTAGAATAAAACTAGATCATCATTGACAAATAATATGAGGTACACATGCCAAAGATAGTCTTGGCTTCATGGGTGACTGACCCAACTGGGGTTGTTTTCATGGATGACCAAGGAAACATTCCTATTCATCAATTCAGGAAGGGAGTCAGGATTGGCCTCACTTTCCTTAATAGAATATTTGGGAATGAACACATAGCCTATATAGACATAAGGACCTGCCCATTGCTATAAATCATCTTAGTAGACCAGTAGATTCCCCTACTTAGGGATATTATTAGCAGTAATCTAGTTTATGTAATGAATGGCACTTGATAGAATGGGGCCCCTTTTTATATCATGAGTTATTTGTTAGATTCAATCTACATAAATACATAATTAGGTTAGAATTCATGGTCCCCAACATGACTGGAAGTTGTGCCATAGTTATTATCTATAATGCACATCCATTACTTTAGGTGCAACATCAAGGTAATAATAGAAGATTTATACCCAATTGTATATAGATCAATCACTGAGTGTGATATGTCAAGAGTTCCCATAGAAGTTACATAGACATTAAGGGAAATTGGTAGTTACTAGATATACCTAGATTTCATGGTCATCAAGGTAGAGGGAGTTATGGTGGCTCCCATGAGGTTGTCAATATATGTACTAATGAAATTGGCTAAGGAGGGTATGGCCTATCAACTACTACATAGAGTTAATGGAATATTTAAGAATAAGAAGAATATAGTCCCCCACAAGGTCCACATAATATTTGGAGGACTAAAATTATAAAATGGCATGATGTAATTATGGTTTTAAGGCATAAAGACTCATACCTATTACCCAAGGATGACTGCAAGCTATAGGATCTAAATGATGTCATTACCAAACACCTTCTCAAATTTAAGAAGGACATAGCTATGGAGTATAAGCACCAAAAAGAGGTGCATGAATGGATTTATAGGACATTATGAATGATTAGGTTGTCCCCATAAATTCTATAAGAAATAATGTTGAGCTAGAAATGAGGCTAGATAGAGAAAAGAAGAAGGAAGATATCATAAGACCTCAACTTCCACCAACTCATGAAAGCATGTTCGATGTAGATTATGAAGAGAGATAAGAAGAGGAGGAATAAGACAACATTACTCTCATTAGGAATAGACCATGTAGACCTCCACTATAGGCCACTTTAAGTGAATATGGCATGACTCCAAGCTCTGAGTTGGGAGGATCAAGAAGCCAATAAAACCCCTCCCAAGGTCTTACATTTATCACTCCATCTACTATGGGGCTGACATAGATAGCTTAGTCTAACTTGATCCTAATGTGATTGACCTTGAGGAGTTACAAAAAATAATTGAGATATATATGGAAGAGTTTCAAGCATTAACCTAAAGGAATATATAAAAATTATACAAAATAAATAAGTCTCCTAAGACCACTATAAAAGGAGTAGAGCCTCTTATATTAGCTCTTCAAATGACTATTACTGCCATAAGCACATCTCAAGCTCCTAGTGTAAGTACAACACCATTACCTTCTTTCCCAATTGTTATTATATTTATTTATACTTATACTTCCATGTTTACTTCCCCCACTATTACCCCTCCATTGGTTCCACTATCTTCAGCTTCTACAACCACTTCTACCCAATCCTCAATGGATACTAACATGGGCCAAGATAGTGTTTACTCTAGGTTCACCATTACCCAATTCATTTCCCATGTCATTACCAACATTTCATCTTCATTAGTCTCCTAAATCACTAATTCTATTTAGGCTATGGGTTTCACTCCTTCTTAGGCATCCACTACTAGTGCATCACTTGCCCTTAGATCCCCTACATTTACTAGGCTATTAAATCCCATCTCAAAAGTATCCTCCTATAAAAGCCACTCAATATCACCACAAATACCAAAATGAGTGTGCCCTCAAAATTACCTTCATTCATTCTTGACATGGGCCCTACCAAATCTTTATTTGATCCACTTGGGTAGCTAGATCCAATAAGGTTATATATCCTTACTTCAGCCTTGGCATCTTTTTCTACCCAGGAACCTCCATTGAAACCACATCCCACTCAACCAACACCTGTTACTACCCAAAACTAGGTTAGATACATCATACAAGTAGCAAGGCAAGAGAGGCCTTAGGTAGTCCTCTCTACTATTCATGTTGGGATGAGTTTCTATGCTAACACATGCACTATGAATAGGGTGGTTAGAAGATAGGTTGAGAAGCCATAGTCAATCTCAATTTTTATCCATGAAAGTGAAGATCCCCTCTTCACTTTGATGAGGAAAAGGAAATTTGTCCCTATAGAAGTATATGAATATGTAGAGGACCCTATGTCCTCAATTTAATCCTAGGTAGAATCTTCAATTACCTTGATGAAGGGGATGCAACATGAGTTAGAAAGGTTGATAGAGCAAGCATTTCCAATAGTGCTAAATGACACTATAATTCAAATAATAAATGTTGTCATCAATGCTTTCAACCTATATAAAGTCATGAAGAGGAGGTAGGAAAATGGGATCTTGCAATCAAAGGTGGTCATTAAACTTGAACAAAATCTTGCAATTTATGATGCCAAGTTGGCAAACTTGGCTAGAGTTATAATAAGAAATAAATTCCTAGACCTCAAGCTTCTATTGTTTGAGGATATAATTCTTGCACAAACCATTCTAATGAATATAAGGAGGATATTAAATAGATTTATGGACTAGGTTAAAGATTCAAATACATCCTTAAATAAAATTGAATTCAAGATTACATTATTGTTATAGGGATTTCATGGTCACAATGGTGACCAAGACCGATGGATCCTTTGTGCTTGATCAAGAGTTTAGAGCTCAGATGAAAGTGTTTATAGAAAAGTTCTAGTAGGATGTAGCTAGTGTAAAGACTGCTACCAAGGTGATGAATATTATGGCATTTACTAATCAAAGGCTAGAAAAGGTAGATGAAATTGAAGAGGCACTCAGGCCAATACTTAAAAAAATGAGAAGCTCATCTAGGGGATACCAGGCTTGTTTTGGCCTATGATCCTAGAGTTTTCTCAAATTGACCAAGACTACCTAGCATGTGCATAATTATGGACAAATGAAGAAGTGGATAAAAAGTAGAGGTATCAATAGCAACAGGCACTTTAATAACCTTGGGACCTTAGAGAATATTATGTTTCACTTTATAAATTTAAATATAGAATATTCCATTATATGTGTGGCATTTTAACCACTTGACTATATTTGGGCACCTTTCATGGGCCCACTTGAACTTATTTTATGAAATTTTTAAGCCTATAAGTAGGGGTTGCCCCTTCATTTGTAATTAGAAACAACCATTACAATAATTAATGTAAAGAGGTAGAGAATTTGAAAATTTGTCTAAACTACTTTATTATGTGTGTTCTATGATTTTTGATTCTCATTATTTTATATGATTGATATTTTCTTTTTTTCAAGCTAATTTGGCAACTACATTCCATATATACATCTGTTAGTTTGAGTTTGACACTAGGTTGACTAATCTACTAGTATATTTGCTTTGTTTTCATCTTATTTACAACTAAATATGCTATGAAGTTTATTGTGAATGAGTAATTTTAATGCAATATATGATTTTAGATACATTCATTTACTTTCCTTTGAATCTTTAACTCCATTTATTTAGTTTTGAGCATTCTACTAGAGTTGCTAGATGTTAGTTTTATGTGTTTTGCCTTAGAAGTCAATAGAACTAGTGCATTTGATCATCTTAAGAAAATTATCTTCTCTTCCTTACCCTACTTACTCTTGGATACACCCATGACTCACTCTAGCTTAGTTCATGCTATAAATATCCATTGTTTGTTTATATTTTGGGTAATAATTGGACAAGATTTAAATGATTCCACAAAGATTAGCAATAAGTAGTGTCACTATATAACATCTGTTGTCCCTACAATAGGGTCTACTTGTAGACTTCTAAATGGTGACCATATCTCTATTATTTGTACTATTTCCAATATTAATTGTGTTAACAACTCAAGAGCTAAGTCTTCTAGGACTCAAAATTGATTTTATTACTTTCCCCTTATTCCCTAGTGACATAAGGAGCACAATATGTGCATCAACAAGAACCATAAAAAGGGAAAATCTGTAGATACTAAAATTAAATATTTATATCATCTCAATCTTATACATTTGATAAATATTAATTATGGATCTACCCTTTAGTAATAGATAAACATGCTACTTAAAGGCTTACATTCACCATCTCACTATACCTAAATGATTATCTTTTAGTCTGATCCATATCATTTTGATGATTGAAGTATCATGTACTAAAATATATCTTAAAACTTGATAAACATCCTTCACTATTAGTTTTATATAAGTAACTATTTTCTATTCCTATGGACACTACTTGATACATAGGGATACTGCCACCGATGGTAGTGTCTAAATCCTTATCTAGTGTCTAGTAGCCAAAATTCATCTAAATTAAAAAATGATCGAAACCTATGGTTCAAATTATTTATCTTATTGAACCCTACCATGAGATATTTTTAAAAGGTGTGGTGTAAATACAAGTCTAAGTTTTCATTCCTCATCTATAAAATACCAAGAAAACACATACTAAAGATAAACTAGTCATCTCCAAAAGTATTATATTCTACTGTGTTTGTAGTTATTTTCATATCAAGCATTTAATCAATCATATTATAGGTTTGAATAATTCAAAGAGCATCCCATGAGTGATATTTGTCAAATTATAAACTATATCACTACTTTCATCTTCATATAGTATATTTCACCCTTGTGCACACATTTTCCCATGTATAGGGGAGAACTGAATAATTTTTAATCCCTCATTAGAGTATTGGCTATGTAGTAAGCATATATTGATAGAGGGGTCTATGGGGTAGCTCTACATCATGATCCTATTAACCCATTTTTTAAAATCATTTTAAGGGTGAATAAGGGTGAAGAAATAAGGTTTGATCAATAAAAAAATGATAACATGTACCCCATATATGAATACACCAATAAAAGATAATATAAAACCCAAGATGGTTAATTTATTTGCATATAAACTAATTTATTGTTCTATACTAGACACATACATCACACTCTGACACTAGTGTCAATGGTAGTGTCTAAATTTGATGGTATTGTTCATAGCCATAAAATTATAATTTGTAAAATATGATGACATACCTAAAACATTGATCCTACATATTTTACACATGTTTCTATTATAGATATTCTTGAACATGGTAAATGAGCTAAGAATCATTATTCCTTATTTATTTCAATATCCTTAAATAGTTATACTTTACTCTTTATAATAATCTTAGTTGTATAAATTTAGGATATTATTTATCTAATTTTTATATTAATTGGCCTTCTATATATTAGTTCATCACCCTTTTCTTAGAAATTTTATATTATTAACCCTAAATATCACATATCTAAAATTTAGAAACATTTGGTGAATCCAACCTTTGTGTCTTTATATTCAAACCCTATCTTTCCCTAAGGTATTTATCCTCATGATGTTTTCCCTTTATTTTTTCATATTTATTCTATTATTTGTATGCAACCTAGGTGTATCCCTAAATTAAGTTTACTTTACTATTTATAAAAATCTCAGTTGTATAAATTTAGGATATTATTTATTTGATTTTTCTATTAATTGGCCTTCTATTTATTAGTTCATCACCCTTTTGTTAGAAATTCAATATTCTTAACCCTAAATATCATATATCTAAAATTTAAGATTAAAAATTTGGTGATTCCAACCTCTATGTCTTTCTATTCAAACCCTATCTTTCCCTAAGGTATTTATCCTCCTAAGGTTTTCCCTTGATTTTTTTTCATATTTATTCTATTATTTTTATGCAACCTAGGTGTATCCCTAAATTAGGTGGTGTTTCTATTGAACACTTGGAGCTTATTCTTTTTGCACCTAAAATGGCTCAAATCAATGAAGTATAAAATATTATGCCTAATGAAAGTGCCAATAATGAAACTAATTTTTTTTGAAGAGGTTATCAAAGATTATTATTTTGATCATGAAAATAATGAATCTACTGCAAACAATGAATATGAATAAATAGATCAAGATAAAGTAAATGATATTTCTATATTTCAAGAGAGTACCTATCAAAACCCTAAATATCTTGATGAGATCATTAAAACCATATTGGAAACTAAAAAATAAAAAATCATAGATAAATAACTAGGTGTATATATTGACCATGATATTTGAGATAAAAAACACACTCATATTCATGTACCCTCCCGTTAAGTACATCATTACTTCCTTCCTATAATTGAGGAATGGGTTATGTATTTAAACCATTGTTCCCTAAATCAAATCCTATTATTATTACATCTTCCTTGAGAACCACTATAAACTTCAACCCATTTATTGGTGTCAATGCCTATATCAACTCAAACCATGGGTACACATCCTTTAGTGAGTTATCAAACCTCAAACCTCAGTGATCAAAATATGCAAGATCTTGTACAAACTATAAAACTTTTGAAAGCTATATATACTAATATTGAGCACAATTATATGAATTCACCTTATGTTATTGATTCATAATAGGTGTTGCACAATCCTCTTGTAATTAAAATATATTTTCACCTTTTTCCAACTAGTTTTGTTTCACTCAAGTTCATTTTTTATGATGGAAAGGGTGATCCTAAATAGAATCTTTGATATTTCTATATGGCATGCCTTGATTATTCCTCCAAGGATAAAATTTTGACCAAATTATTTATAAAGAACCTAAAAGACTATGTTTCATGATGGTTTTATGATTTACCACTCTAATTAGTGAAATCATTCAAACCTCTAGCCAATAAGTTCTTAGCACACTTTTTATCAACATCACTAAATAGACTTTATATACTCAGATTGCAAAGACAAAAAATGAAACAATGAACCTATCAAAGAATATGTTTTTAGATATAAAAAAAATTTGGACAAAATGAAAAATATGAAGGTAGATAAAGAAACAAAATACATCTATAAATATTTTTTTCCCCATTACATGAGTCCATTATTTTCAAAAAGGTCAAATCTTTTGATGATTTATGCCTATTGTTTGAGATCATGAAATGAAATATTTTATAATTTCATAGTCCATACCATTACAAAGATTTTTTGGGAAAAAATTGTGTTAAATTATGATGCTCAATGTTTTGGATCACCTTTTGTGATCCTTCAATCTTATCTCTTGATGAAAGATCACCAAAGATGATCTAAAACGTTGAACATCAAAATTTCACATAGTTTTTCCTAGAAAAGATTTATAATCATGAAATGAAACTTATTTCCTTGAAAAATCTTAAGTATGTAGCAAACACATCTACTAAATCCAATACCAAGTTTCATATCAAACCAAACTACAAGTTGAAACCCAAAGAACCTAAAAATGACACAATGTAGTGTGATAAAAATATAATAAGGTAATCTTATAAAGTGTACTTAAGAGTTTTTTTACATGATTGTCTGAGTCTCTAACTTATTTAATTTATAATATGGTGGATTTTTGTCTCATATCTCTCCCTCCTCCCATATATGTTGACATGAGTCAACCTATACCCAAAGGATATGATGTTAATGCATATTATGACTATCATCAACACCCTATGAATTTTATGAATAGATGTTATACCTGAAATCATAAAATTTAAGACCTTATTGATGACCAAAATATTACCTTTGATGATCCTTTAAAGGATTTAGGTTCACAACCTGGTGATCACCATAATTAGAAGATATTTAACAATCCTTTGCAAGTTCATTTTAAGATAAATCTAGAAGTACAAGTGTCATATAATGCACATCATCATCCATAAAATTATGTTCACCCATTAGATGGTATTTTTGTTACATATATAAACACATTACCTCTTATGGTATAGAGACTTTTGATTAGATTTGGTGATAATGAAATAGTGGATGATGACTATGATATTCATTCCTTACTTATTCAATCATGCCTTAACTATTAACCTATACATATTTTCATGATTGATAATGGTAATAGTGATAATGTATATACCATGACACTCCTTACACATTTTGGATATTCACATGATGATTTATACCCTTCAACCAAAATGGACATAGCATTCAATGGCACATCACAACAAATTATTGGTGAGACTAATTTACCTTCACAAGTTGGTCCAAAATTTATGGTTATTAATTATACCATATACATGAGTCTTTAATATGTTATTAGTATTAACTAGGATAATTAAACTCTATGTAGTAGTTTCTATAGTGAATAAGTGTATTAAATACATTCATACCAATAAGGTAGTAATAGTTCCTAGAATCCGATATGAACATACAATTGAATAATAGAAGTTTATTGTAATATTAGTAAATATAAATGCTACTAATGTTAATAAAAAAAATGGGTAAGAAATAAGCAATCCCATTTCCTAGGTATCCCATAGTTGAGAGGCCTTTGCACCATATACACATAGTGGATTCCTCAAAGTATTTATCTATTCCTACATGGTATACTCAGTTATTAAGATCAACTATTTTTTTTTCAAATTATAGATACACAAAATAAACCACATAACACTCAAAAATGGGCTTTGTGAACCCCTAATCCTTTTATTGTTTCTTCATGACCATAGAGTCCTATTACATATACACATGATATTAAAAATTATACAAATTCATATATGATGCCCATGTATGCTCCTTAGAAGTACCACCAATTTCACATTTTATATTCTGATCTTGGAGGTACATATGAACATACCTTGGATGCGATCTTAGGATAGAATTTTTCCTATGAAATATTCTAAAACTAAAAAAGTCAAAAAAATTAGAATATAAAAAGATTCATCATTCCCATATTTTACTAGCTCCTTGGCATATATTCTATTTGATTTATGTTATTAGATAACATATCATTTAATTTATATAGACACATATATTTCATTCATATTTGAGTTTAATATTGACATACCTAGACACATGATCTATGCATTTTTAGATGTTGGACCTTTCCTCTACTCACATTATATAGTACGTTATGGTTATTTACTTATTTTATCATTATTGATAAATGTTACATATCCTTTATGATAATTTATACATTATCATTTTTAATCTTACATTTTTTACACATCTATATCCATGTTCATATATTTCACATTGTACTTGATATGCCATGTTACATAATTTTTTTATAACACATATATGAAAGGACTAGTATAATATGATTATGATGGTTGCTTATGCTTAATTTATTTTTCACTTCCTTGAGTGTATTCTAATGCTTGATATCATCTTTATTGTGTAACATTTGAATATTTTCCTTGCTTGATTAGCCCATACTTTATTGTATGTTGATTGGACATTTGAATATGTCATTCTATGTTGAATAGACATTTAAGTATATCATTCATATAAATTTTATGGCATTCAAGCATGACCCTTATGTGAGGTCTCCTTGGACTATTCCTTTGAATTATATTGAGTGATCGTGTGTGTGTTATTGATTTCTTTTTAATCTTATGTTATTAATCTCTAGACATTGCCTTGATTTATATCATACATTTTAGGACTTGATGTGATAACATACTATGAGTAAAATTGATATATCTACTTTGACATGATATATTTATATGCTACATGAATCATACACATATTATAAAAATACTTTATCCTTTTTAGGTAAGGTATCGACTATTTTATATCTCCCTCACCTCAAAATGGGGCCCATTTTTGTGGGGGCATGTAATAGAAACATGACCTCCACATTTTTTATAGTTTTTGTATTAGAGTGGGGACATGTTACAAAGGCATAACCTCCACACTTACACATTTTCATAATTTTTTAGATTACTATGGAGGTAATGTCATAGATGCATGACCTCCACACTTATATACCTTCTCATTTTCCATATTTTAGTGGGGTCTTGTCATAAATATCATGACCTACACACTTATACATTTACTCAATAACTATAGAATTTAATATGGGCATGTTATTATAACATGGCCTCCATAGTTACACAATCTTCATTTCAATTTCAAGATAAATATATACATATGGGTCAAAATCCTATACATTTTATTGATTTTTGCATTGATTTGAAAAAATCTTTTTCATATTTATGAAACACATACTGTAGATTAGACATATTAGAGGTGCATATGACATTATATTACAATAATTTTTTTTTTACCAATTATATGATGCACCAAGATATAGTGATTACATAAGGATGTATTTCTATCAAGCCCTTTTTATTACAATAGGTGGTCCATTTTATAGGTTGAAGTGATTAAATAATTCAACCTCACTAGGTTTATAGATTGTAATGATAAATCATCCAATCTCACTATATATCTAGGATGAGTTGATTAAATCACTCACCCTCAAATTATGTATATCAACACTTGAATTATGTGATTGAGGTATAATGATGTCAATAGTTGTGTCATAACTCATCCTTACATGAGATTGGGGGCATAATACCATTTAATATCCTTATTTAAATATCTATGGTTTAAGTATGAACATTCTCAAACTCCAATTCATAAGGAATAATATTTACCAATTCAAATCAATAGGCAACATGGTTGCATCGACACATAGGTGTACTCCTTCTTTACTCTCTTTTCAATCATATCAATTGTTTCAAATTTTAGATTATATGAATTTATTAATACTATAACATGATTAGTTATAGGTCAAACACCAAAAAACACTTAAAGTGGTCTCAAATAGAGGTAATGTTTGTTATATACACCTATGTATGCATTTATTTCCTTTAACCTATTAATTAAATCCTTATTAATTAATATATTAAGGAGGTAATATAAATATTAAAACTAAATATTTATAACATCTCAATCTTGTATATTTGACAAAATAAATTAGGGCTCCACCCTTAAGTTATAGAGTACCAAAATGTTCACATTCACTATCTCATTTTGCCTAAATGCTTATATCTTACTCTAATCAATATCATTTTGATGATCCAAGTATCTTGTACTACAAAAAAAATATTAAAACCTAATAAACATCCTTCACTATTAGTTTCATATCAGTACTTATTTTATAGCCCTGTGGACACTACCAACCATAGAGGAACATTATCACTGACAATAGTGTCTAAATCCTTATCTAGTGTTCATTAGCCAAAATTCATCAAAATTAAAAAATGATCAAAACCCATGGTTTTGTATATTTGTATTATTGAACATTTACATGAGATATTTTCAAAAGGTGTGGTATAATTAAAAGTCTAAGCCTTTTCATTCCTCACTATCAAATACTAATAAAACACCTACTAAATCTAAATCAATTGACTACATAAGTTATATATGCTATTATATTTTTCCCAATTTTCATATCAAGCATAAGATAAATAATATTACATGTATGAATCATTTAAAGAGAATTCTATGAGTGATATTTGTCATATTATAAGCTATATAATTGCATGCATCTTCATATAGTATATTGTACCCTTCTGCACACACTTTCCCATACATAGGGGAACTACATAAGTTTGAGTCCCTCCATGGATTTTTGGATATGTAGACAACACCCATTGATAGATGGGTATTTGGGGAATATTAACACTATGATCCCACTAACCCATTTTTTAGAAAACACATTCCAAGGGTGAAGAAGGATGAAGAGCTAGGGTTTGATCAATCAATGAAAAGTGACAAAATGTATCCTATATCTAAATACATAAATAAAAAGGAAATAGAAACTCCAAATTATGAAGTTGGTTACATCTAGATCCAATAATTATTCCATATTGGACACATGTGTCATAGTTAGACACTAAAATCTATGATAATGTTTAGATCTTATAGTAGCATTTATACCACAAAAGTAAAATTTCCATAATCCAACAACTAATCTAGAACATCAATCCCCTCATATTTTACATGTTTTTTCTGTCCATATCTATTTATTCATAGTAAACTAACTAAGTACCATTTTTAATTATGTATTTTAATATCTTTCAATCATTGTATTTTACTTATTTTACAATCTCAATTGTATAAATTTATAATATTATTTATCTAGGTTTTCTATTAATTGTCTTGATTTAGATTAGTATATCACCCTTGTGTTATAATTACTTATATATTATTAACCCTAGCTTCCACATAGCCTAAATTTAAGGTTAAATAGACTCTATCATGGATAATATTCTAGTATTTAGGCTATAATTTTGTAAGTCTATAACAAATTATAGAGGAATGAAGTACACTATGCTTGTAAGAACTAAGACAAGAAATTATATCATGTTTTTGATAATTTTTTATCAAGGGAAATAGGGTGATATGAAAAATTATATGGAATGATATGTTTCATTTTGAATTTTTTTGTTATGTAAAATCATAGTTAAGCAACCATTAAACAAAACATTTGATATGTAAAACAACACATAAATAATGGAAAAATTATTATTATGTAAAGAGGTAAATGTGAAATGAAATTACTATAAGTAGAAATGTTTGAGATGAAAACATTTCACATACTCACCTAAATCCTTACCTTGTAAATTTTAACACTGATAGGATCCATTATTAAGGTCCTCAGTCATGAGATATGGGCCTAACCAATTGAGATTGAACTTATTATATTATCCTTTTTTATTATCTATTATATTTTCAAGTCTTAATACAATATCTCCCACTTATATGGGACTTTCATGGACAATTTTTATGATACTAAAAATATTATTCAAATGTAACAATTAGATTTGAGTTTCCCATTATGCTCGAACAAGGGAAATCAAAAGTTTTTGATAATTTGATAATAAGTTCTCTATGGCCTTATACCTCTACAAGAGAGAGATAATATCTACTTTTGAGAATTTCAAGGTCCCTTTTATAACTCAAGTTAATGTCTACAATGTCATGTGTAAAATTAAAAATTCCTTCCTTAAGAATTGTTGTGGCTAGAGGAAGGAAAATGGTTTTGATATCTAATCTAACATCTAAACTAAAATTTTCATCTACATGATGGTGTATGGGATGACCACATGGGAGATGTGGATTATCAGGTTATTCAAGGGGTCTCTTTATAACCCAAGACTTCCACCATAACAACATGGTGGAATTTGACACTAAGGTTAAGAACATATAGAATAAGAGGTATGTGGGGACTATAAGTCCTAATTATATATTGGTCAAAATGGAGTTTTATTGGTCCATACTTATTTTATATGGTGATGATTTTAGCAATAGATTTGATTGAGAGGGTTGGTTTTTCAATTTAAATTTATTTACTCACATTTTATTTGGTCTTGACTCCATTTTCTTTAGGTCTATTAATTAATGAGATCTTGGTAATTTTAATAACTACCTTTAAGACATACACAATGATTATTAAAGGTTATTTATTCTTAGCTAAGGGTGGGGATCTCACCACACTATTATTAGGTAGGTGGTAATTGATATGGATCCCTAGTTTCCTATTATGATTAGCTTGGACAATATCAAAGGGTTTATAATCTCCTTAGGAAATAAAAAATTTCCAAGATGGAGGAACTTGGTATTTTCAAATAAATTTTAAGGGATTGCTTTCATTATATGAACCCATGGCCTTCCAAGGATCATGTTATAGTTCATGTCCTTATCAATCACATAGAGCTTTGTCAAAATAGTTTTGGGGCCCAAAGTGATGGGGAGTATGATGGCTCTAATGAAGCTAGGCTTGAGTTTGTCATAAGCTCTAAGTGTGTTTGTATAGGTGTATAAATTAGTTTCTCGATAATCACACTTGTGAAGAAATGAAAAATGGTAGTATATTAGCAATTACACCATCATCAACCATGACTCTCTTTATGTAATTATTATAAATATAGACTTGTAAAAATAAAGTTAGATCCCTCTGATAGCCATTCAATCATCTAGGGGAAGATTCATAAGGTCAATAAATAGCCAACATATCTTTAGTTTTACCCAAGTGGAAACATGTTTAAATTAATGTGGTTAATTTGGGCCTAGGGTGGGGATAAGACACTCATTAGGTACCCCAATCCTAAGACATCAGGTAATGTCACATGATGTGTATGAAAACTATTAAGTGAATACATGAAAGAGTTATGAGAGAATTTATTTATAAGGTTATAAACTAAATAATGGTTTCCCATAGGCTTGGAATTGATATTAATAGTGAGTTGTATGTTGTTACTCTCTTATGCAAGTGATGATGTTTGAATATTCATCTATTTATAATTATACAAATCTTATCATCCAATTTTTTTCTCTATGGCCCAAATTTTGGAGCCACATCAAGGTTGGCTAAACTTGAAGTAAAATTTTCAACATCAAGGTTCCCAATGGATGGAATTTGGTTGGCTTGCTTACCCTATGGCCGTTTCTAGATGTTGCACTATTGGTGGTCGATAAATATGTTTTCATATATATTAAAATTTATGTTTTGAGTGCCACAAAACTAGTTGGTTGAGATGGTGGTTTTTCATAAGCATTCCATAGGAACATGTATATAATCATGTGTCATTATCCCTCATGGAGTCTTTGAAGAAATTTATTGTATTCATTTATGCAATAGTATCATGTTTATTGACTCTATGGAATAGATAATAAACATTTGGATCATAATATATGGGCCTTTGGTTCTAATTTTTTTTTACTAAACCATTTTGAGTTATTGCCTTCATGAAAGTGTTGTTTTTTATATTTTGGGTAATGGTCAACTTATTGAAAATGGTTTTGAGTTTGGTTCTAAAACTATGTATTACATGGTGAGGAATATTTAAAATATACCACATGAACTATGGGTGGAGGATTTTGGTTTCTTACACCCTCATTATTGTTTTTGTTTTTATTATTCACAACATTTGGCCCTTTTTTTTTATCTATCACACCATTCATAATAGTGTTTTGGTTTCTATTCATAACATTAGGACCTTGATTTCTAGGGATGTTTTGTTTTGAATTTTGATAACCCAAATTTTTTTATTTGGGATGATTATTTTCATGTTGGTTCCATAAGTTCTATGACCACTATTAATGGCCATTTATTCATTTCTAAGAGTGTTTTATAATACTTATTCATATGACTGGTAGGGTAATTTTGAACATTAGCCCTTGTTTATTCATTAATGGAATGTATAAAGAGATCAAATAGTTATATTTGTTCCATATGTAGTGAATTGTAAAATTATCATAGGACTTACCTTCATCTCATGATGATGGGCAATGAATACATTTCTTTTTTTCTTGATGTGCAATAATTATTGTATGTTATTTTTAAGAATATTATTTATATCAAAGGTTTTTAAAAACTCCAATATGAGTTATCTAAAGGAATGAATGCATGCCTTAATAATGTGGTAATAACTATATAGTGATATTATTTCAAGGTTTTTTTGGATTTATTTTGAAACTACCCCATCCCAAGGTATAATTCTCTAAAATCAGTTATGTATGCCTTCACATGCACATTGGGATATCCCTCCCATTTAAAATTGGGGAGATTAGTTAGGGGACACAATAAAATGACTCCTCATATATTTTTATTGAGTTTCTCCTTAAAATATTCAACATAATACCACATGGCACTAAAATTTACTAAAGGCATGGTGGGATGAAATTGAAATCATGATTCAAATAAAAGGTTGATGGGGAACCACTACATGGAAAAGAAGGAGGTTGATAAGGGGAATATATTAGGCTAAAAATTAATTATCCATTAGGGTGAATTTTGAAAAAAAAATTAATAAAGTAGAAATGGATTATAATAAGAAGAGATATTTATCACTTCTAGGGGGAGTGTACATGGCTATCACATTAGCCTACATGTAAATTGGAGTAATGAAGGGTGATAGTGTGTTGGTCACCATGTTGTTAGGAGGAAATTAATAAAATATGATTCCAACATGATTTTGAATTGGATGTTAAAATAGTGGAGGAATGTTAGAATCTATAGGCTGGGTACTCTATGAGTAAGGATGTCCTCTAAGAAATGGGTTTGATAGTATAATTGTGGTTGGTAAGTTTCCACTCAGATAGGAATGGAGGAGGAATTTCCTTAGTTTTAAGGGTTAGAGGCCATCCCTTGATTTATGGAGGTTTGGTTTCTTTGTAAATCTTTAATGTGCCCCACTAAGGTAGAGATGAGCTCATTTAGTTAAGAAGTAGTGGTATATTTAATAACTCTCTTTATGGGAGGTTATAGAGGAAAATATTGATAACCAGTAATGAAATAGTTTGTATTATAGGACTTATAAGGATCTATTTCACTTTTATCATGTGTTATGGATATGGTTTGGTTATTGATGGAGGGGTATGTGGATAATTATAGTTTGCTTAGTTCATCTTATAGATTATTATTTTAATATATTGATTAAACCTCCATATGCTCTCCATATCTAAGCTTTAAAATCTAATCAGTGGCATGGTTTTAATATGAGGGTACATCCTTGTTCTAGTATTGAAATTAATTTTAATATATTCTTGGTATTTATTAGTAGTTTCAGAGGGATCTCACACTTCTTAAATCATTGCATTATACCTAGTGTGTGAATTTAAGGATGAAGGGTTTTAAAACTAAGTTTCCATATTTTGGGTTGAGTTGTTATTGTTACAACTAAATAATAAAGATTCAATAGGAACTTGGTGGTTCTTCCTATAGTCCTCTATGCTGAAGGTTTTCTCAAATTCATTTCCAGATATATTTGGGGAGTATATAAACACCCAAAAAATAAATGGAAGGGAGGAGATAAATGGATAAAAGTAGATAAAATAAGAAACAAAAAAGGGTAATCATTTTACATTAAATTAAAAAAATTATGTTCATGTATAAAATAAAATTATAACCTTCATGCACTCAGCTTCCTGAGGTCTAGTCAAAACATCCAACGAAAAAATGATAGTATGGTAAGTTTATGGGTTTAGTTGATTAGGTTGGGGTGAAATGATGGGGTTTTAGAAAATAGTTGGTAAAGGGTGTTTTTATAGAATAAAATTACACCCTAAATAATTCAATTATACATTCTCAATTTTAGGATAAAATGGAACTAGCTCCCTTTATAGGCAAGCTACTATAAGAGATAAATATCTAGGTTTAAAAGGGCTATCTCCCTTGATTTATATTATAGTATAACACTACACTATAATAATCACTATTTGGGGTTAAAATGGAATAAGGAGACATAAAATAAACATATGATAATAAGGTGATACACCAAATATAACTCCATACAACACACTTGCATCTTCACTAAGAAAGAGACTACTTAAACTGACCTTAACTTTATGTCATTCTAGCATAAGTATTTATCATAGAGATATATTTATATGCCTATCTAGAGGTGGGTGAAAATAAAGTCTGATAATAAAAACTAATATTCCCTCTCACACTTAAAAAACACATACTCTTTATGAAACTTGTTAGAAGAGATATCACTCACACAAAGCATGCAAGAGTAGAATGGAAGCAAAGAGAGTCTGTTAATCACTTATCAACCACCTAAACCACTTAACACACTTAGGAAAGATATTTAAAATAATTAATCAACTTAATAAAAATTTATTTAAAGAAAAATGAGGTGTCAAAACAAGTAGGGCTTCTCCATACCAATTATGGATCCATTACGAAGCCAAAAAGGCTTGAATATATAGAGCATAAAAGAGAGGAGAGAATAAGTGAATCTCAAAGGTCACAAGGCCAAGTGTCAAACTATGAGATTTGGTTACAATTCCATATAATTTAGTGGATATTAAGATATGAAGGCCTTATTGGATAAGTGTCTATCTGAAGCATGACATATTCCTTAAATTGGCATAGATACTCTTCATCATACTTTGAAACTATCTTGATGATGAAACATCCACTTGACTATCTAAAACTAACATAAAAATACTTGAAACATACAATCTAACATGAAAAGGTGAAAATGAGGTCATTTCAAGTAATTTATTCCTATCCAACTGATGGACTCATCCTTGTCACTTGTCATTCACTACCTATAGTCATTCATCACTAGTCCTCTAGGTTTGTCCTCATACTTATCACCTAAGTGGATTGTATTTGTTCATGGAGATGTATTTCATAGGATGTAAGATACCTATTAAATACATATTTTTCCTCTAGTCTATCAAATACACCTCAAAAGATTCCAAGTCACCTTGATAAATATCTCACTAAGAAATCACTTCTCCTTCTCATTGACTCATTTAGATTGCCTTTGATGAAAATTTTAGAAAAGAGGTTTCAATGTACAAAAATTGTGATAAAGGAGTTTTATGGGTTAGGAAAAGTTCCTAAAGACCTCCCAAAATGATATTCACTTGTTCATTCTCCTTAATTCTTGCAAGAAACATAATATTAGGTATATCTATATAGAGGACAATATGGATCAATTAGGTGGAAAAGATCTTTATTTAATTATAGACATGTCTAAAAAACTTTCATTTCCATTTGAACCATACAAGATAAATTTCCATTTGTTTCTTCTCTATCAGGTCCAAGCAAGGGTTTTAGGAGGATTTTTGGTCTCTTGGATTATTGATGATGATTAATAAAAACTAGACATTTAAATCTCAAAAAAATTCTACCTAATAAAATTTATAGACCCCCTTCAACTATTCCTAACTCCTTGAGGCACCATGCACATTGTCTGTCTAGATGTGACCAAAGAAGATGGCCTCTCAAGATCTTGACTACATTTTGAGTAAGCCTAAGATGGTTTTAGGTCAAATTGACTACTCTTGTGTTAATTACTTTAAACCATAAATTCATACCAACCTTTTAATATGTCATAATCACTCTCAAATGTTTTAGAGAGTTCATGTAGTCATTTGTATCAATTTTGAGTCCATAAGGGTTTAAGCCTAATTTTAGGCCTAATAGGACTAATTCTATTTGACTAAGTATTTTACCACATGTAGGTTTCCAATGGATATATATTTATCTTAATTCTTTGTTTAATTTAAATTAAACTATATGAATCATCCTACAATGCATTTAAGACTCTTCACTCACCTTTTTTACCATCTATGCATAAGTTTGTAGGTTGACCTTGATTGTGGAGTGCCCTCTATCTGAGATAGACTAGAGAGAATTTCCCTTATTAATATGACTTAAATGATACTATGGATATTTATATTATATATTTATAATGTTCTATACCAAGTTTCATAACTTGATCATATCTCTAGACCTATCAAACATAAAATTATTCAAAATTGGCTCACTAGGTCTGATGACTGCAAGTGTTTAGTTAACTTTAAGTTGATCTTAAAAATAAAGCCTTTGATATATTTATACCTTTTATAATCACATTAAATTTTATTTTATAATTTTTATATTTATTTCAACACTTTTATCCACCTTACACCACTTCCAACCTTTCATACATGTACCCTCCATGAGTTTAGGCTAGTCTGTTGCTTTAGCCAGTATGTAGGTGTCAATTAGAGAAAACAAAAGATAATTATAGATGTTTATGTTTGTATGAGAGACTCATGATAATTAACATTATCATTTTTTAATTGATTTATACATATTCATTCACTTCATCTTTCTAACCATTAGCCAATCATGTATCCTTCACTAGCATGAACTAACATATGACTATGCTAGACTATAAGGACTCATTTTGAGAATTAAGAATCTATTGTAGGTGTCTATATAAATTTGAACATTTTTACTCAATATTTTTATTTCCCCCTAAGGTCATTAACTCTATTTCACACTTGAATATACTCAACTCATGCCTTAGAACTATTATCACCAAATCTTGCACCCTATAGGAGGTTGTTCAAGACTACTCTAATATTTGGGCAAAATTGGAATACCTTTTAGCCTGTGGGTTACCTATAGTAAAGGTAAACCTCTAGGTTTGAGGGATAACTCCATATATTTATCCTTAAGTACTTATCACCTACACTAATTATTTTCTTAGATGAAAAGGGATAGAATTAGACACAAAATTAGGCTACTCTAAGGGGGTGATACACTAGAAATATATTCAAATGAGTACCATACAAGTGCACTATGAGAAATGACTCACAACACTAGTCTTAGAATCATAAATTTATCTAACATTAGCATTTCAAAAATAGAGGTGATATGCATGGAAAAAATTAAGTTAAGTGAACCAAAGATAATTTACAAACACTAATGCTAGTTGTATACTTGAAAATAGACCAATACACTTGACAAAACTTAATGGGACCTGTTAGAGTGGAAAAAACTTTCATCAAACATAAAAGGATTGAGAGAAAGTAAGGATATATATTAATCACTTGAATTTTCACTCTACATCACTTCACATAATTAGAAAAGATATTTTTTGAACTCAAAACCAGATTGAATATCTCATTTCAAAGGTAAATTACAATATCAAACCAATAAGGCTTCACCATACTAGGTAGGGAATTATAGTACCAGAGCCAAAATGGCTTTCATTTATAAAATATGTGAGAGGATAGAGAGAAGAGAAGTTCAAGGGTCATAATTACACATGTAAAGGAATGAAAAACAATTAAATTTTGGAAGGATTAAGTTAAGAATAAAGGAATTGAAGGTGTTCTTGGATAAGTGTCCATCTAAAGCATCAAAATCTCTAAAACTAGCATAAGGACCCTTCAGCTACCTTCTTAAAACTACCTTCATAATTATGCATCTTTTGAGTGCTTAAAAATATACTATGGAGAGTTTACACATGTGAACAGTCTGAGGTGGGTTATAAACAAACTTAAATAGTCATCAAATGTGTCCCTAACTCATAGCCTTCTTCTAAACACTTGTTCTCACCATCTGTAATCACAATCACTATCCTTATTGGTCTATCTTCACATTTGTCACCCAAGTGTCCTTAAGTTTGCAAAAAAAATATAAATAAGAGGTGTTAAGACACCTATCTAGGATCACTATACCTTCCATTACATGAGTCGGACCTTAAAAATCTCTAAAAACCAAATTCCCATTCTCTCACTTGGTAGTCACTCTCCCTTGTCAGTATCTACCAAAGACTGCTCAAGATGAATGTATTAGCATAAGTGTTTCATTGGCCATATATTGTGAGAAATGGACATAGGGAATTAGGAAAAGTCTAAATTGACCTCTTTAAATGATTATTGCTCTTCAAATCTCCTTTACACCTAAAAAACACATAAAAACCTATAAGAAACCCTATTTTATCCTATTTGTACAAGTAGTGTACAAGCCAATTGGATGGGAAGGATAATAAGAGAGTATTATACAATATCCAAATATTTTCTATACCAAAAAACTCCCTCTAAGTGAATATTCATTGGTATTACCTTCATTGGGTCAAAACCAAGGGCTTATGAGGGTTTTAGAGGGCTTGGACTCTTAACGATTGTTCATAAAATCCTATTGTCCAACCTCCAAAAAAAATACACAAATTTTAAGCTCAAGACCATGCTCAAATGTCCCCAATTCCTTGAATCACCATGTCATCAATTCATATAGGTGTGAGCTCTTGAAGTTAGCCTCTCAAGCTTTTGAGTGCATTTTGTGTAGGTTTAAGGTGAAATAGGCCAAATTTGACCAACTTGGAGATTTTATCTACATAAAAATGGATAAAGATCATTATAAATATATATTTTAAGGTCATAAAATATGTTTTTATGGTCATATGATCCTAGTAAATGAATTATACCCCTGTAAGGCTTAGGCCTAATTCTAGGCCTATTAGGTCTCACTGTGTTTCAATTATTTATGACCACCATTGGGTACTCAATACTTACTAAAAATATTTTTCCACCTTTTTTCATGATCAAATAAATTTTATAAACCATTATAAGGTTATCCAAGACTTTTCATATTATCCTCCCACCATTTACTTACCGAGCATGTAGTCATGTCTGCCTAGGAGTGCCCTCTATCTGATATAAAATATAGGGAACTTCCCTTATTTTTCCATCCATTTTTAAGTTATGAGAGTATATAATAGGTAATAATTACCTTATTTAACAAATTTAAATGTTAGATCACCTTTCTATCATCCATAACTACACAAACTTTAAGATAGTCTTACCAAGTTGATAATTGTGTAGGGTTTATGAGCTGACTGTGGGTTGATAGTTGAAACCCTCTTTGATCGACCTCTCTTATCTAATTATAATGAAATATATATGATTGAAACACTATTAATGTTATCCTATCATGATCAATTCATCACCAATATTTATTAATCTTCTCAACTCACCTTTATTTGACTAGGTCTAGTCTACAATCAGACTATAGGTACTTATTTAGGTGGAGATTGGATTCCTATAGGTAAATTTTCATTTTAAAACATGGAGTTCCATTAAATAGGTTATTATTAGATACTTGAGGCTCATATCATAGTTGGACACGTCCATATCATGTCCTAAGACCTGTCAAACTCTAAATTGTCTAGTTTAGTATACTATGAGTATACAATCAACTATAGGTGTCATTATAAGAATAAAAGGGGACCTTATAGGTGTTAATTTGATTCAAAACCTTGCATCTAAATCTACTTAAATTTATCCTTATCAATATTATTATCTTGACTTGCATAAAATCTATGTCTATAGGGTTTGCTTTTTATGTCTCATTATCAACACACTATCAGTTAGACTGTAGGTGTTCCATTTGAGGGGTCATCAAATCTTTTGTAGGTGTTGATTTCTTATTGACACTAAATTTCATTCTCCTAGACCCTTATTGAGGCTAATAGAAACATTAAAAACCAAATGGAGTCACTTCATGGCATAAAAACCATGGTCTTACTCAATACTATAGGTCACTAGAGTTTTGAATGATTTTATTCATACCAACACAATATTCTTTGAGTGTCATAGGCCAAAACCTACCTAGGTTAAAAACCACTCAAAAACATTCCTTATTGATCAAGAAATAAAATTTCCATGTTTAAATAATTTCCCTTGGGCTTGGGCTTCATGATGGCAATAACCAGTCTTTTATAGAACTCATGTCACTCTACTATGTAAGGATAAAATTTATGGGCAAAACATGGTTCGAAGAAACTATGGTAAGTTGTCCCCAAATGCAACTTTTCCATTTACAGACATGGTTCTCAAGTATACCTTATATATTTATGGATTTACCATTACATAAATTATATTCTCAATAACCTTATATCTAAATAAGGTCTCAAATAAGTAATTCAAGTATGTTCAATCCTCTATGGAAGCTTCTTGTAGGTGCACATGCAAGATACAAGGTAGTGTGTGGTGAATTGGTTCTAAAACTAGTATTAAACTCTATAAATAGTTCGATTCAATATGATTATTCACACCTTATGATACCTCTCACCACCTTTAAATCTCCATACTTGATCATCATGACTATGTAAGACTCAATTCGACCTGACTATGATGATTGTTTGCAAAGAAGTCTGACTCTGTTTCATAACTTGATCATTCTTTCCATCAAAATATGAATTTGAGACCAAATATACTTGGGATATAATGATAAATTTTAAATTAAATATAAAAACAACATTTTACCTTTTTATTATCATTTTAATGAAGGTCAAAATAGGGATATAAGCCTCTATAAATGATGGAAACCATCTGTAGACTAATAATGGAGCTCTCAACTAGAAAAGTGAGATAGTTATACTCAACTCCTTCACACCACACATGAAAACTAGAAAAATTACCATGTGTTAAGGAATATTAAACTCCTCAAAATCACATTCAACAAATTTTTTATATGGACCAATCCAAATAGAGGAGAAAACTGAAGAGTATGGGGATGTGTATGCAAAAAAGAGTCACTAGCACTCTAAGCAATGGTTCATAAAGAAAAAGAAACCAATATTCTAAATATTTCCATGAATTTTAATTATATAAATATTAATACCTCCCACTAAGTTCATTTAATCCAATTCACCTCCCCTTATATGTACCATGCAAAAAATGGTTGACTATTTCTACTTGTTTAGGAGAGTGATAGAGGAGATAGGTTGGTTTTGACCAATTTCAGGTCTATTAAGGCTTCTCAAGCATGGAAATTAACTAAGGGGATTTCATGAGATACTCATATAGTAAACCCCTATGCCAAAACTATTGAAAATGCCATACAACAACTAAAAAATGCCTTTTCTCAACTATTTTCTTGATTTCAATATAGCACCTAAAAAATTTTAGATATGAAATAGTCTATCTAACATATACTTACACATAGGATCTTTAATAACACTTTTTAACACTTTTACTCTATGTTAGACTATACTAGTTCTATAAATGACCCCAAAAGTGGGATTAGATTGACATAAGACTATCTAAGACAAATATGACAAAGATAAAGCACAATGTTGACCCTATTAAGACCATGGGACACATAAAATACCTTATTAGACCCTATATCAAGTTTTAAACTATAGGGGGTTGACCTAATTTGAATTTTTGTCAAATTAATTAACATTCTTGGTGATTTCTTAGTGATGGCAATCCAACTATGCCAAATGCCAGTAGCCTTCTCCTATCCATTGGGATATGGAGTCACCTATGCATAATATGGACACTGAATTACCTCTAAAACCATACCAAATAATAGAAAATAACACACCTAAGTAAACACACATGTGTTATTAAGAACACTTATGGAAAATACACACAACAAAAATAAAACACACCTATCATGTTATTTACAAGACCTTAAAACACTTGAGGTGAATGACAACTTACCATGCTTCAACCAAAGTCAAATATGGTACATCTTTCACACTTATTTCTCCATGAAAGCAACCTATCATGTGGAACATGCTTGTCAACAAACACTTGATCATGTTGATGGTCAAAATATTTATCATCCTTAGGTCTTTTATTGTCTTCAAATGTACTACTTTGAGTCTTCAAGGACTCTTTTTTTTGTCCACCAAGATTCTTGTTTGAAACTATAACTCAATGGAATTTTTTCATGTTCACATGGTACTTCTCAAATTGAGTATTAAGAGTTATAAAAATTACCTAAACACCATATTCTTCTTAAACATGATATACTTGATGTATAAGACTATCAAAATTATTCTCTTTCCACTACATTACATCTGAGAGTGGTTCAACCTTAGGTTGAGGCATTGAATACTCCTCAAACATAGAATGCTCTACTTTGTGTTCATTAAACTCCTCCAAGACTGTAAAATTTTTAGTAGCAACTTGATGTTCATCTTCATTCTGAAAAAACACTCAACTTCATGCTTAATAAGATAGTCAACAACCTATGTTTTAGGTTCATCAACAAACTTACCATCAACTATACACTTTTTAGGAGGAGAAGTAGGTTTTTTCAACTATCCAAACTCTTGACTTATGGCATGGAACCTTTGTCATAGGTCATATTCCTCTTCATGGTTATCATGTTCAAGTCCTTCATTAATTTCAAGTAGAAAGACATTATTCTTCTCATCATATTGATCTATCATGATTTTAAAACTATCATCATCATACACATGACTAAGATAATTTCCCTCGGTAGCTTGTGAAATTAATGTTCAATGCTTACCTCAAATTTCTCATATGCTCCCTCATGGATGATGTATGTGCTAAGATCAGTTTGCTCAAAGTAAGTGTATGGATCATTTTTATAGTTGTATGCACCATAATAATCTATAAATTGATCAGATATTCCCTCAAGCTTATAATATTGTCCATAATCCACAGGAGACTCCTCATGATCATTGATGACACAATTCAAATTAGAGCTTAATTTTACATAGGGATCAATATCAAAATTAGCTAGTGGTTGAGTTATAATGGTTACCTTTACTCAATACCTTTTCCTAAAGGCTAATAAATACTAATAAGCTAAGAGGTATCCTCCTATCTTATCTATGAAATCACTTCAGAGGTAGATATCAAAGTGAGTAGGCAAGTCAACAACCACAATGTCTTGAAGGATGGAGAAACTAAGATAATCATGAAGGAAAATTCTCAAACTTTTGACTATTCTTACTAACTTAGAATGTGTTTCATAAATTTTTAGTACCCCATTATTATATGGTTTATATTTTAGGCCCAATTTATTAGCTACAACTTTGGGCATCACTAAAGTACTAACCCCACTATCCACTATGTAGTTATGAACAAGTTTGTCCCCTACAATGAGAGTGAGGTATAAGGGAAAAGGCTTATCATATTTGCAAGAGGCTTCAACAAAATGTGTAGGGTCATTGGTGAGGTAAATATTACCATGACTTGATGGTTGAGTTCTAACATGAATTATGGATAGTTTCTCTTGAAGGAGATATTTTTGACTAGGTAAGTGAAGTACATCCCAAAGAGAGAGACTAGATTTAGCATTCTTCAAAGAATCCACAATGTTTAAATAAGTATTAATAACATTTTCTTGAGTTCTTGAACGAAAATATGTGTTTGTATCTTGATACATTAGAGAATTTGGAGTAACCCTTCTAACATTTTATCTTGAGATAGGTGTATAAGTTGTAAGGGATGCAATATTTGGACTCAGACCTTGCTAACTTATAAAAGGACTATTTTAACTTATATGCACACAATGGGAATATCCCAAGTCCTTTATTTTTTATCTATTATTTTATTTAACTAAATAATTTTGATTGATAACATAGGTGTCTTCTACTAGAAAATTTTCAAAGTTCATTCCTTAAGGTTGTCATCTTTCATTTTCTTGCATGAGAATTTCATCTTCTACTAATAGTTGAGGAGTAAACCATTCTTAGGATACCAAAGTTTGGCATCCAAATTCATTTTCATTCATGAAATATAATTTATTTCATTCTTTTATTTGGACAAGATTACTATGCACCTGTACCATTTCTCTTGTATTGGAGGTACAAGTGGGAATGTATGGATTGACAGACCTATTAAAGTTAGGATCTCCTTGAACTATATCCTAACCATATTGCTTAGGTAAAAACCCATTTATTTGTTGAGTATAGGGGTAAGGGTTTTGATTCACACCATAATGTATATTTACTTGCCTAAGTTTTTTCTAAGGCCTTAATTCTTGCATCTTTATCGATAACATCTTCATCCTTCTTAAGGGTAGTTCTAAATTTATAATTTTTAGTAGGAACTTGAGCAACACTTGGAGTATCAATAAACATATTAGGAAATAAAGGAATATAAGATTTTGGAGGCAACTTCCCATCTTGTATTAGGCCATTCTCAGCTCTAATGACAAGGTCATATGCTTTAGGTAAGGTGTAACCACTAATGGAATGCAACATTATGGCTATGTCAATTCTATTAGCCCTTATATATGTAGGGAATACAAAGCTTGTAGGTGGTCTCATGGGAAGAGGTAGCCTATGCCAAGTCATTTGGAATATCTTATTGAAATAATGAATTATCTCTTTAAGTGATCTTTTAATCACATTGAACTGATGGGTGAGTGAAGTGTGATCACTGTTATCTTCAAACCTTGATGTCAATAAATATCCAAAATCATCATAAGTCTTAATACACCCTCTAAGAAATGTCTTATACCAGTCAAGTTCCTTCCCTCTAAGGGAAATGGAAATCAATATAATATAAATGTTGATCTTAGTAACATTATGAAATCTATATAATTTTGTTATATCCCTAATATTCCCACTAGGAGTGACATGACCTTGTCCATTAAATGTGGGAACACTTTTTGTAGCATTAAGGGGTATACAATCATATGCATTTGGGTGAATGGGATTTTTAGTCCTAAAGGTTTGGAAGGAATAATGCCTATCCATTTTCTCCTCAAGTTCTTATTTAGTTTATTGATCTTATTGTCTTACAAAGTCTTCTTCTTATTCAAAGGTCAAGATAGGCTAAGGATGTTAAAATTTAAGAGAAAGTTTAGGTTGAAGAGGTGGGTTTATGGGATTGAAAACTCTAATATAAGATTACCTAGTAAGTTCCATGAATTATGAACATAATAATTGATAAAAAAAAATATATACAACCAGATATTACCTTAAATGGAGTTGTCAAATGCTAATTATAAGACCATATGCAATTGTGATGTTGTCAAGACCAACATTAACCTTGATAATATGTCTTTAGGATAATGGTCCCATCAAGAATGACATAAATGTTTTAAACAAATATTTTACCCTATAGTATTTTTTTAAATCATAATATGAGATTAGGGAAATATTTGAATACCTCTATGTCTGTGGGTTGCTTATAGTAGAGGTAGACCTCTAGGTTTAAGGGATAGCTCCCTAGATTGATCTTTAAGTGCTTATCACCTATACTAACTATTTACTTGGATGAAAAGGGATATAATTATACATTAAATTAAGATAATATAAGGGGGTGATTCAATATAAATATATCTCTAGATTACTACCATACAAGTGCAATGTGAGACATGACTCACAACACTAGTCCTAGAATCTTGAATTGCTCTAACATTAGTATTTCAAACATGGAGGTGATATGCATGGAAATACATAAGTTAAGTGAAATGTAAATAATTTGAGGACACTAAAGATACTTTTACACTTTAAAACACTTCATGTGACCTATTAGAGTGGAAACAACTTACATCAAACATAGAAGGATTGAGAGAAAGCAAGGATAGATATCAATCACTTGAATTTTCACTATACATCACTTCACATACTTAGACAAGATAGTTTATGAAATAAAAAATATATTTCATATATTATTTAAAATTAAAATTAAAATATTAAAATAGTATGGCTTTTCCATACCAAGTATAGAATTCTAGTACAAGATCTAAAATGGCTTGAATTTATAGAATGTGTAAGAGGAGAGAGACAAGATAAATTCAAGGGTCACAATGACACATGTAATGGCATGAAAACTAGTTAAAATTTATAAGTATTAAGTGAATAATAGAGGTATTTAAATTTTTCTTAGATAAGTGTCCATTTGAAGCATCAAACTCTCCAAAACTAGCGTTGGGACCCTTCATTTACCTCCTTGAAAATGCATTCATGATTATGCATATTTTGAGCACTTGAAACTATAATATGGAGAGTGAAAACATTTTAATAGTATAAGGTGGGTTATAAAAAATATTAAATGGTCATTATATGTGTCCCTAACTCACCTCCTTATTCTAGACATGTGTTCTCACCATCTAGAGTCACCTTCACTAGCCTTATAGGTATGTCTTACATTTGTCACCCAAGTGGCCTTTATTTTCCCAAAAAAATCAAAGTAATAGGTGTTATTACACATATATAAGACCCCTATGCATTACATTCTATTATTTAGACCTTAAAAAGTTCCAAAACCCAACTCTCATTATCTCACTTAGCAACCACTCTCCATTTTCACTATTTGCTAAAGACTACTTGAGATGAATGAATTAGTAGAAGTTTTTCCATGGCCATATGTTGTGATAAATATACATATGGAGTTATGAAAATTAAAAATTGACCTACCCAAATTCTTCTGATTATTCAAACCTCATCTGTACCTATAAAAAACATAATAACCTATAAAAAAACCCTATTTTCACCTTATCCATACAATTAGGGTACATACCAACTAGATGGGAAGGAGAATGAGAGATTATTGTGAAAGTTCCATATATATTATAGACCAAAATACTCCCTCTAAGTGCATATTTATTGGTATATATTTCATTGGATCAAAACCAAGGATTTATGAGGGTTTTAAAGGGTTTATAATCTTAAGGATTGTTCATAAAATCTTGATGTCAAACCTCCCAAAAAATTCCAAAAATTTTAAGCTCAAGAACCTCCTCAAATTTCCAAAAACCTTGGTTCATCATGAAACCAATCCATATAAGTGTGAGCTCTTCAAGTTAGCCTCTCAAGATTTTGAGTGCATTTTATGTAGGTCTGAGGTGAAATAGGCCAAATTTAACCAACTTGGAGATGTTCTCTACACACCAATGGTTCAAAAAATTTATATATCTCTCCATTAATGTCATAAAATATTTTTTAATGGTCGTATGGTTTTAGGAAAGTAATTAGACCCCTGTAGGGCTTAGGCTTAATTCTAGACCTATTAGGCCTAACTATGTTTTATTTGTTTATGACCACCACTAGGTACTCATACTGATTACAAATCTATCTCAAACAAATTTCATACTCAACACAAATTTATATACCATTATAAGGTGATTTAATAATTCTAATATTGTCCTCCCAACATTTACTTATTAATCCTGCAATCATGTATGCCTGGGAGTGCCCTCTATCTGAGACAAAACATAGGGAACTTACCCTAATTTTTCAATCATTTTGAAATTATTATAGGATATAATAGGTCATAATGACCTTATATACAAAATTTCAAGTTTAGATCACCTTTCTATTATCCACAACTACATAAACTTCAAGATAGTCTTACCAAGTTGATGATTGTGTAGGGTTTTTGAGTTGACTATGGGTTGAGAGTTCAAAACCTCATTATTCTAACTCTCTTTTCTAAGGATCATGTAATATGGATGATGGAAACACTATTAATATGATCCTATCATGATAAATTCATCATCAACCTCTACCAACCTTCTCAATTCACCTTTATTTGATTAGGCCTAGTCTACAGTCAAACTATAGGGTTTTATTTTGGGTGGAGATTGGATTCTTGTAGGTATATTTTCATGTTAAAACATGGATTTTCATGACCTAGGTTATTTTTGGAGCATCTATGCTCATCTTATAGTTTTACATATCCATATCATGCCCTAGGACTTTCCAACCTATAAAGAACCGAGTGTAGTATACTATGAGTATACAGTCAACTATAGGTGTCATTATAAGAACAAAAGGGGCCCCGTTAGGTGCTACTCTGATTCAAAAACTTTTATATCAATCCCCTTAAAATTATCTTTATAATTAGTGTCATCCTAACTTGCATAAAAATATATGTCTATAGGGTTTGCTTCTTATGTATCATTATAAACACACTGTCAATCAGACTATAGGTGTTCTATTTGAGGGGCCACAAAATCTTCTTATAGGTGTTGATTTCTTATTGACACTAAATTTCATTCTCCTAGAACCTTATTGGGGCTACTCAAAACATTCCAAACCAAATCGAGTCATTTCATGCCATAAAAACCATGGTTTCACTCCATATTATAGGTCAATATAGTCTTGATTTCTTTTATTAATTCCAAAGTAGTATTCTTTGAGTGTCATAGTCCAAAACCTACCTGAGTTAGATACCACTCAAAAGCATTATTTCTTGATCAAGAAATCAATTTTACATGTTCAAAACATTTCCCTTGGGCTTGGGATTCATGATGGAAATAACCAAACTTTTTTTGCACCTCATGTCACTCTACTATGGAAGGATCAAATCTATGGGCAAAACATGGTTTGAAGAAACTAAGTTATACCCAAATGCAACTTTCCCATTTTTAGAAATGGTTCTCAAGTATTCCTTATGGATTAATGGATTTACCACTTATTTAATGATGTTATAAATTATCTTAGACCTTAATAAGGTCTCAAAAATGTTCTAACACCTTAATTTAAGTCTATTCAGTCCTTTATGGAAGCTTCCTATAGGTGCACATGCATGATACAAGCTAGTGTGTGGTGAATTGGTTTTAAAACAAATATTAACATCTCTAAATATCTCAAGCTAATTTTTCACACCTTCTAAGATCTCTCACCACCTAGAAACCTTTATGCCTAATCATCATGACTATGCAATACTCGATTTCACCTAACTGTGATGACTATTTACAAAGAAGTTTGGCTGTGTTTCATAACCACACCGTTGACAGGTCAAGAAAAGGAGGAATGATAAGCCAAAATTTACATTGTGAATATATTTTTTTTATAGTAAAATAAAATTTTATTATTCCAAGATATATTTAAAAGGTATTTTAAATCTTAAAAAGCTTCACAAGGTGGTTACATGGGTGAAACCAACTTTTCCCATAAACCAAATTTTATTAAACAAAATAAACTAACATTAAAGTAAAAACTAATTCAAAATAAAATACCCTAGATCATAAGCCCGAAAAAATCCCCCTTGATCCAAAGAGGTATAGATGATTAATGTTTGGAGCTATGACTATGAAGTCATCAATGAATATTAGCTACATCTTCAAGCTAGCACACTATATATTTTGGTACTAATCACATTTGATGTTGCTCCACATAGAAGCTTGCCCTACAAGTTGTGGAATAAAATGTTGATGAACATAATAAAGGCTTGTTCATCCCCTATGATCATCATACCATACTATAGTAGAACCGAATCAAATCCTATCTTACTACATCAACCCACATAAGGTCCCACATAGGAACCCATCCAAATGATCCTATAGTACTCTATATAGCACATCTCTTAGATGCCTAACAATCACCAACATCACATTCATGCCTTTACTCAACACTCAAAATGCTATAAAATATAATTTTAAATCATACAACCACCTATGACTGATCGAAGGCCACTATGTAATATCTTCCCCCTATTAGGTGAGAGGTGAGAAGTTGTGTAGCATAAAAAAATTTCAAACTACTATGTCTACTCTTTAGCAAACATATCAACACAATGAAAGAAAATCAAAAATAAAATCAAAGTACACAAACCAAAAATTTATATCCCATCATTGAACCCATACTCTAAGTGAATAGATAACTAGAGAAGGTAAATTATCCTATAACCTCTATGTATCCTCCAACCTCTAGTTGGCTCTATTTAATTGGTCAGATCCTTAGGGACTTATAAACACTAAAATGTAACACCATCATCCCCAACAACAAAAGTGGTGGGAAAAGTCATTACAATATTTTTTTGATGTATACAACACATTTTTACCATTTGGGAAAAACTTGGGGTGTTGGATTCCACCAAAAATGCACCTGATTTCATTACAATGCATAATTTATTCAAAATATGTAACAAACATATTTGTACATGCCAAAATAAAAAAAAATCTGATGATAATGATCTTAGAAATCCATTTTCATGAAAAATGAGTGGTAATATGAATAGTTTGGCCATCATATTTAGAAGATATGACAGTTTAAAATTTTTCTCCTCTATCAGGCTAGGTAGAACCCCCCTCAACGCTAATTTAGAAAATTTGACTAGTTTATGGGAATTAAAATATCATATAAATACATGATAGACCCATATTTATCATTACTCATTGAAAATCTATCTGAGTCTAGTTTCTAAAAAGCCAACTTTGACAAAAAATATGATAGTTTGTTCAAGATATGGTAAAAATGCTCACGGTAGGTGCATATTTTCCTAGTTTTCACAATTAATACAAATAACCTCTTTACAAAAACAAATATTATTTTTGGCACTTTTGAGGGTTTAACCCTTGACCTCCCTTATTTTCAAATGGCTATCAAAATTACTCTATCCACCTTGCTTTCAAACTTTCATGGAATATATTAGATAGACATTTAATATATCATTAATTTATGGTTTTTAAAAATAAATAAAAATATATGTATGTGAATTTTGTTTTCACTATCGTGAAACAAAATTACTTCATTTTTATATTCTCTTGACTTCTTCTGTTATATAGTGGATCCCATAGAATAATAGAAACAAAAAAATTAAATATTTAATCAAACCTGTTGTGTTTTGTTGTATAGGTCTACTGGAGGAAAAAGATGAAATTGTGTTGAATCTACCACACTATGTGAAAAAATATGTTGGCTTAAAGTCTGTATTAAATCCCACTCAGCTATATATTACTATTTATAATCCACACTATGCCAATAACAAACACTAAATAGATATAAAAAATTGTGTAGTTGTAGTCTGTGCACCATACAAAATTATTTTGAACTTTCTCAGCAATTAATTCATTTTAATAACTATTATTTCAACTTCTAATATGCAGAAACCATGTTATTTATCTTCATTCAATGACTAATTGTATTTCTAGATGTTTGAAAATCATACTAGACAAATGATTACTTGTGTGGGATTGACATCATACAAGTCAGTTTTGCAAATCATCTCTTTAATCTTCCTCCTTAGATAACATGTGCTCTGATACCATTGATGTACTAAGAAACATGAGGAATGATATGCCAGAATTTACATTGTGAATAGCTTTTTTTTGACAATAAAATTAAATTGTATTATTCTAAGACATATTTAAAAATTATGTGAAAGATTAAAAAGATTCATAGGGTGGTTACACAGGTGAAACTAAATTTTATTTTCAACCAATTTTTATAAAATAAAAAAAACTAACATTAAAGTAGAAACTAATTTAAAATAAAAGACCTTGGATCATAAACCCAACAACCATTCATTCCATCAAGAGATGACTTTGAGACCAGATCTCCTTATGGGAGAATGATCACTTTGTAATTAAATACAAATACAACATGTTACCTTTGTATTACCATTATTATAAAGGTTAAAATAGGGATATAAGCCTCTATAAATGATGTAAATCATCTGCAAAATAGCAATGGAGCTCTCAACTAGTAAATCAAGATGGTTTTACTCAATTCCTTCACACTAATAATGTAAACTAGACAAAACACCATGTGATAATGAATATCACACTCCCTAGAATCATGTTCAATAACTAGTTTATGCAGACCAATCCAAATAGAGGAGAAAACTAAAGGGTATGGGGATGTGTATGCAGAAAAGAGTCACTAGAATTCTAAGCAATGGTTCATAGAGCACAAGAAACCATTATTATAACTCTTTCCATGGATTTTAATTACACAAATAGTAATAACTCCCACCAAGTGTATTTGATCCAACTCACCTCCCCCTTTCTATACCATGCAAAAATTGGTTGACTATTTATATTTGTTTAGGAGAGTGATATAAGAGATAGGTCAGTTTTGACCAATTTTAGGTCTATCAAGGGTTATCAAGCATGGAAATAAACTAATGGTATTTTGAGAGACACTCTTTTAGTAACCCCATTTGACACAACTTCTACAAAGGCCATGCAATAATTGAAAACTACCTTTTCTCAATTGTTTTCTTGATTTCAATGTAGCACCTATAAATTTTTTGTTATAAAATAGTTTATCTAACATATAATAACACATGGGACATTAAAGAACACTTTGGAACAGTTTATGATGAATAGTTTATGATGAATAGTTTCACTATCTTGGGAACCTAATCCTTTTCAATGAAAGTATATGGAAACCTTAAATATTTTATAGGCCTTAAATATGGTGGATACCTATTACAGAGCTCATAGTACAAATTGAATTTCAATCAAATCATTGATATTCAAATTCTAAGGTATACACACTCAAAATGCATATTGCCTACATATGATAGTGAGAAACTAGGTCCATTATGACCTCAAAATGGAAGCCTACATGATCAACTAAGGTTTAGACAACACATTTTACTGAGAATTGTTCATTTCAAGCTATTTTGGAAACCCCCATTCCACATCTTCACCTACAACTATCAAAATATTGCTCTATGGATATCAATGTTGTTCACTTCAAACTCAAAGATGATCCTTCCTATATAATAATGTTCCCACATGAAAAATAGGTTATAAACACCATGAAAATGATAAACTAGCTCTGTAAGAACACATACATCTCTTGATTTGCATATACCAATCCAATGAGAAGGAAACCAAGGTGTTGGGGATGAGAAGGTAGTTTGAAGTAATCAATAATCTTAGTGATTGTTCATAGAGCATAATACACCAAAATATAAACTATTTCCATGGAATGAGATATCATTATGAGTACTAATAGACACCAATTGTACTCAGTTCAATTCTCTTCCTTATATCTATATTTAAGTAAAACCATTGACCTATTTAACCTTATGTAAGAGAGTGATGAAGAAGATGGATTAGTTTTTTCCATGTTTTAAACTAATGGAGTTTATCAATCCTAAAAAATACCTATGGGGGTCTAACTACATCCTCTTTGAGCCTCCCTATGTGTTAAGTGTACCTTTGAAACCATATAACTACCTATAACTATTTATTTTTCAATTATCTTCTTGAATCCACATTAAAACTACATTTATTTGTTTTTTTAATAACTCCTAACACTATCTAAAATATTGGATGTTAGAGTACACTTTAACACATTTTTTTCCTTATATAAATATTAAAATTCACCTAGAGTAACCAAAAGGTGACATAAAGGAATATTAAGACAAATGACACAAATGACTAAGGTGAAACATATTAAGTGACCTTCAAAATATGACTAGAGATTATTTATGACCTTTATGACCATGATATGACTTAGCAAGACCTTATAAGAATTTTGAATATATAGGGGTTGAACTAATTTTACCTAGGGTCAAATTTGGTGAACATTTTAGCAATTTCCTAGGGGTAGCAAGCCTGCTATGTTAAGGACCAATAACATTTTCCTATCCTTAGGAAATGGAGTCACATATACACTACTCTTTATACTATAAATCCTTTGAAAGGACACCAAACACACTACACACAACAAGAAAACAAACAAAAAGATAGAAAATAAGACACACACTTGTGTTCTCATGAACACTTAGGGAAAACACACAACATAATAAAAAACACACACTTGTACTAGTATGTAAAAATACCTCAAGACACTTGATGTGAATAAAATTATTCATTAATTCAACTAGGGTTAGCGAAAATGCTCCTTATGTCACTTCCTCTCAAATAAAATAGTCTATCATATGAGGCATATTTGTCAATGGACATTTAATTATGGATATAGTCAAATGACTTACCATGGTTAGGTCTTATGATGACTATAAGTGTGTCACTTGGAGCTCTCAAGAACACTCCATCTATCCCTCTAATAGTATTTTTTGAGCTAGTAGCTTTCTTATACTTTGTCATACTTACTTGATAGTATTCAATCTGATCATTAGATATCATCATGGCCTTTTAAACTTTAAATGTCTTTGAAACATGACATGCTTCTTGTTGCAAATCATCAAGACTATCTTCCTTGTGTTCATAAAACACTTTATATTCTTATAGGGTTATATATTTCTCATCTGATACCTCCAAATTTTCCTTATTCTCATCAAACACATCTTGGTCTTTCAAGGTTGCTTCTTGCTTAATAGAGATCTCAAGCTCCTTTTTGTGATCATTTAGTGCATGTTTGTCTTCATCATTAGGTCTACAGTCACTTTGAAGGATTGAATTTCTATTAACCTCCTAAGATTATTGAATAATGGCATTTAATTATATCCACATGTCATCCACCTCTTCATGATGTTCATGATCATGAGTGTTATATCCTTTTTTAGGAATAATGGGTTGCTCACTGGGACTGTCATGTTTTGACACAATTGGGATACTCACATCATCACCCATGTGTAAAAGATAGTTTACCCATGTAAATTATTTTATAATGTTATCAGGATATGCCTCAAGAAATTCATCACAATCCTCATGAAGAATGTAATTTCCCAGACCAATTTTTCAAATTGATCTTGCTCAACTCCCCACTCATCAAGATATAAATCAGATATGCCATCAAGAAGAGTTAAAGGTTCTTGATCACTAGAGTTATCATCTTCTTAAATAACATTTAAATTCATTTTTGAATTTTAAGGCACATAAGGTTTAATATGAAAACTATAAATAGGTTTAGACTTGATTGTCACTTTTGTACCATATCTAGTCCTAAATCCCATATAGGACCAATTTGAAGTCAAATAACTTCAAATTTTAGTAGTGAACACTCTTGAAAAATAAAGTGAAAAATGAGGAGGCACATCTACCATTATAACATAATAAGAAATGGTGAAGCTAGGAAAATAATGGAGAATCAATTTAAAACCTCTGATTATGCCAATGGTCTTGCCAACTGACCCATCCTTTGACATAAGGCTCATACTTTGAGTTCAATTTAAAAACTACTTATTTGGGCATGACACAAGTACTAGTTCCACTTTTAATAAGACAATTATGTACCAATAAATATCTAATAATAATGGATAAATATAATGGAGGAGGTTTATCTACATATTCAACTTTGATTGACTATCCTTCACTTGACTCCATAGTCTTTGTCAAGGCTACCTCTATTTAGATAGGTTGTTTAGTTATCAAACTGAGTTTGGAAAACTCCCATTGAATTAGGTATGATTGTATATGTATTGATAATGTATCCCACATTGACACATTCACATGAGAGCTTTTCATCTGCTCTACAATGTTAGTGAAAGGACCACTAATGTTTGCTTGTCCAATAGTAGGAGTCATGTTGCCTATACCTTGACAATTATAAGGTATGAAATCACTTCTAACATTATGATCTCTTTGACTTAATTGTGTATTTTTAATGACATTAGACATACCTACCCTTGTTATTTTTTGAACATTCATTGAGGAACCATTAATAGCTCCTTGAACTTCTTCAACTGCCTTCCTTTTGTTTCTTATGTTTGTAGCTATAAAATTTGCAACAATGCTTGAATACCCTTGATAATTGGCTGCACATGAATAATCTTTATACTAATTGAAAAATTTATATCCCACTTGATCACTCTTCTCATTAGTCACTCCTCCATTTTTCACTTGATCTTGAGTCATAGTTGTCATAGTTCCCAAACTTTCTATGAAGGTTTGGTTTAAAGACTCATTTGATATAGGGACATGGATCATAAGGTTCATCCAATGAAGGTTGACTATTTTAATATTGGTAAAGGTTATTTTTAGTAGGTATTAGTACCCTTGAGGTGTAAGGAGCATTAGGATTGTAACCACCATATGGCTTTAATTGGTCTAGTTGTCTTTGACCATGGGAGTGACCTTAGAAAGGAGGTCTATTACCTTAATAATTCGGGTAAGATTGATAAGGTTTATAGTGATGTTGTAAAGACTTGAATTGATATTGTTGAATGATCCTCTTTATACCTATGATCTGTTTATCCATATCTGTCATCCTTTCTATCTCATTAGGTTTGATTGGTTGACTAAGGGTAATAGGGTTATGTTTAGGTGAAGGAATGGGAGAAAATATAGGTGTAGGAGTTTGTGAATTAGGGAAAAGAGGCATGAGAGGTCTTGGGGAAATATTACCATATTGAAAAAAATAATTATTTTCCCTAATGTCCACTTCATAGGCATTAGATATAGTATTACCTCCCATATATTGTATCATCATTACAATATCACTATCAAAAGCTTTAAGGTAATAAATGAAATCATGATGAGTTGTGGGCCTTACCAAGATGTGGGTCCTATCCCATGTCTTATAAAATATTTTGTTGATGTTTTGAATGAATTTTTGAGGTGATCTCCTAATGGTGGTCAGTTTCTTTTTTAGTGACAAGTCGTCACTCTTGTCCTCAAATCTTCTTCTCAATGCATCTCTTAACTCATCGCATGTGGTGATTGATTTAGGTGCTAGTGTTCCATAATAGTCAAGATATTTTCCTTTGAAGGAGATAACCAAAAACCTAATTATAATGTTATCCTCTATGATGTGATGGATATTGTAAAACTTAGAAATATTTCTTATATGCTCACTAGGTGTGATGTAAGTCTCACCAGTGTATGATATAACACTTTTGAGAAAGGATATTGGGTATCATCATAGTGGGAAAGTCTTATAGGACTATAACCATTGAAGGAAATAAAAGTATGGTTCCTTACCATAGTGGCCTTAGGACTTTGAAAGAATGAGGGAATCAAGAAATTTATTATGGGATTTTAGTCAAGATATGACTTGTTTGGTTAGGTATGGGTGTTTTCAAATCTAATTACTTTGTATGAATAAGGAGGAAGATATTGAAATCAAAAAGGTATATATATTAATGTGGGTTTCATTCACACTATAATTTAATGAGGTAGCCTCTAATGTTTTAGGATCTCAATGGAGGTGAACTCCACTCCAGGGCATGAGTTATACATATGTGATATATTTCAACCTATTTATGGAATAGGGGTGGAGTATGTAGGTTTTTGAAAATGTTTCTAGATAGAGACATGGCCTTTTAATAGAGTGAATTTATATGTGAGTTGGATGGGTGCTTGTATTTTAGTCTAAAGTGGGTAGATCTTAATAAGAAAACTCAAAAGGGAAGGTAAGGTAGGGTAGAAAAGAAGACTCTATGATTCTTATGAATTACTCCATTGGTTGGTTTATAAATATGCCTACACTTTATAAAACCTATGGTTGTTATAGCAATAATAACATACATGCAGTCAGACATAATTAAGAAGTCTAAAGAAATATAGATGTAAGAAGTTAACACAAATTAGATAAAGATTGTTCCTTTTAAGGTAGCTATTGCACACCCTTAATTATGAGATTATGGGTTGGGAAATTAAAATATCTGGGGTAGATATTACACACATAGAGAGAAAACTACACCAAATAAAACATAAATACAAATTCAAAAATATAATTCAATTAACTTGACCCATTCAATTCATACATCTAATTATCTTTTAATAGCTATTGCACATCTCAAGATTAAAAAATAAATCAAGAAATCAAGAATATATTTTTATCTATAACACACTAAATATTAATTTATTCATACAACCATATAAATAATGACTAATTGCATGTAATTAAAAATCAAATACTCAAGACACTTTGGTGATGATCAAAATTGCTCACTGTACTATATTCCAAAAACTTTTGACCTATATTTTTAACTAAGTGGGGTTACAATTGTATATAGACTTTATTAAGGGTTCCACTCATCCTCCAAGTTCATACAAGTGGTTACAAGTGTCATTTAGAACATGTAGTTCTAAAAACCATTTAAAAGATAACTAAAAGCTAAAAATAAATAAATTGACTTTTCAAAATTATGCAACGTATGCATGTACAAAAAATACAAAGTTCAATTCTTTACAATTATCTACTCAAAACATAAATACATAGACCATTAAAAAAATATACATGCATAAGACTCAACCTATCAAGGCTTGCTCATTTGAAGCACTACATACATTTTGGTTGGAGTGAAAGTTGACGTGGCCACTGAAGCTAGAGTTACATCACTAGAAGTTTGATTTTTCTTCACCTCATTATCTTCATAGACATTTTGGGATACTCCATGGCACTTCCATATGATATCCAAATTTAAAAATGAAGGTTGATAAATTCTCTTAGTCTATCCAAAGAGCTTGGCATGCTCATCCTTGGTTATTTAAAATTTATTCCTTAATATCTCAACTTTAGTGACCTTCTTTTGATCTTTTCTCAACATTGATTCAATTTAGTCAATTAACAAACATTGAAATCTCTATTTGAATTCATCGACTACCTAATAGATAAGCTTATCAAAATTGAGCCTATTAATTAGCTTACCAGTGGAGTCTTTCACCTTTGATAACTTTAGCTCATGAAAAATATAAAGGATCTAAGCTTCATGTGCTTAGTATTTAGGGACTAAATCCCCAATGTTCTATAAATAATCTTTTTATTCCTCCTACCTAATGACTACTAGATTTAAGGAATTAGATGCATTCAATGTAGTCATTAAGTTGACATGACTACAAAGTGAGTTACTTGTGTATATCACTAGCATATTTAGTTTGGCACTGTCATCTCTTGAAGATTTGTATAATATATTATATTGTCTCACATGAGGGTCCATATCAATCCTAATAAACTATTTAGCTTATAATGCATTGTAACATCTTCAATCTACCTCCTAGAGTTTAGCTTCAATACCAAAAGGGATGTGTACTATTTTGGAATTTTCTTTAAGTTTTTCCACTTCCTTCTCAAACACTTACACCACTTCTTCTAGTTCTCATTGAGATAGCTCTATGCCCTCATGGATGGAAACTATAGCATCTTTATACACCTAAACTAGGTCTACTATATTTTATTCATACAAGGGTTGCCTTGGCTATCTATTTTTACTTTTGGTAAGAGAGAACACCTCTTACCTCTCATCAAGGATGATTTAAGTTCCCTTGTCATCTTCTAATTTTAACTTCTTGACCCTTTGGATGTTGTTGGTTGGAGGATCAAATAATTTGGAAAAATATGTGTCATGTCCCCTTTTTTAGTGGAGATCTTCAAACTTGATGATTAGCCTATTATGCGACCTTTGTAGGCTGATATGATGGATAGAGGGTCATGATGGAGCTTGGCTTGGCTTCAATTAGCAGAATTCCTACAATTGTCTTTCATTCAGGCTCTTTCAGACATGTTTTGCCTAAGCTCCTATTATGTAGGAACTTCTGACATGCAGTGGAGCACCCTTATTTTGGTATGGTCATGTGCAGAATCATTCCCTGGTTCACCAGCTTCGAATGGTTCAAGGATCCAATATGTATTGAGGGAGATATTAATATTTGATTGATTTAATCAAATATTAATTATTTGGCCTATTTTTAATTAAGAAACCCTAATTCTAATTTAAGAAACCCTAATTAGGGAAAGTGCATCTTTTTTGAGGATATAAGGGTTTCTTATTGGAGGGAGGCAAATTATTCATTGATCGATTGATTATTGATATTGATTGTTGCTAAGAATTTCTTCTGTGAAGACTAAGCCAAGGGTTCTAGGATTCCATTTGCATTGGAGAATGTCCACTCTTCAGTGTGTGTGATTTAGAGGCTGTGAAATATCAGCTAATCTATTGCCAATTTGAGAGATAGCTTCATACAGAAGTTATCACAGAGGTTTACAAGTTTGAGAGATAACTTCACACAGAAGTTATCACAGTATTTCAGGTATTTATTTCCTTATGTTTTGATTTAATAAATTGTGCAAATAGAGATATTTAGATCAAGGACCAGAATATAGGCCACAACATATTATCTTACTCCTATATGGAATCCATATAGTTCTATACAAATCCATACCATTCTGCCACAGGCCGGACAGTGCCGCAGGGGACATAGGAACCGACATCAGCATCCCAGTGATCGACATTGGTTAACTACAGACTGATGTTGGTAGATTAGCTGACCAATAGAGACTGACATCGGTCATATATTAATCGATGAAGGTGACTGTGTTGTTGACACAGCAACCCGAGAGCCGTTCCAGATTTGTAACAAATCAGGTTTTGAGACAATATTTGTATTACTTTATATGCATGCTAGAGATACATTATTGTAATCATTCTAAAGAATAATAAGAGCACTGATTTGTGAGTTAAAAGATTTACTATGGTTTATTTGTTTATTTGAATTTATATTGAAAAATTGTATCTTTATCAATGTAAAAAACATTAAAAGGCAAAATACAGAGAAATAGTCAAAAAATATTCATTTTTAGATTTGAAGGGAAACAGGGGATATTACAGTGGTATCAGAGCTTTTGTATTTCTATAGTCCCTATTGGTTGGGGATATTACAATGGTATCAGAGCTTTTTTTCTGATACTAGAACAAAAGCTCTAATACCACTGTAATGTCCCCTTTTGATACCAGAACAAAAGCTCTGATACCATTGTAATATCCCCAACCAATAGGGACTATAGAAATACAAAAGCTCTGATACCACTGTAATGTCCCCTTCTGATACCAGAACAAAAGCTCTGATACCACTATAATATCCCCAACCAATAGGGACTATAGAAATACAAAAGCTTTGATACCACTGTAATATCCCCTATTTCCCTTTAAATCTGAAACTGAATATTTTTTGACTATTTCTCTGTATTTTGCCTTTTAATGTTTTTGCATGATTAAAGATATGATTTTGCAAGATAAATTTAAATAAACAAATACACCATATTAAATCTCTTAACTCATAAATCAAAGCTTTTGTCTTTCTATATTCCCAATTGGTTGGGGATATTACAGTGGTATCAGAGCCAAATTCCTACCATCTTATTGGGCAAATGTCAGAACCAAATTCCTTCCATCTTGTTGGGCAAACCAGAGCTAAATTATGCCATCTTGTTGGGTAGATTAGAGCTAAATTCTGCCATCTTGTTGGGTAGTTTGGGTAGCTTGGTCATTGAATTAGCTAAGTAACCATGATTACTTCAAGTAATCAAAAACAGTGGGACAAGGATATGAGGAAGCTGAAACAAAGTTTGAACTAGTTGGTTGAAACCCAGAAAAAGATGAATGAATTTCTTTCAGACCCTACATTCAAAGATAAATTTACATGGTATATGACAGTGAATGAGGAGTGGGAGTTATTATCACCTGAGGTTTGGGAGAGGATGTATTTTGATCACTTTGTTAAGCTGAGGAGAGAGCACTACAGATCAGTTAGACAGGATAGCAGCATGTCCCATGATTCTTATGAGATAGGAGATGGTGACGATGAGATAATTTCAGTAGTAACCTCTTCAGAGTTAGATGGGGATGAGTCTGATGCTTTCACTAAGAGTGTAGAGGTGTACTCAAATGTTAGTACACTAAGTGTTGATGATCTCTCAAATATGGTAGAGATCATAGAAGAGTCCCAGGATCTGATTATTGTAGATGACACCAAGGAGGATTGTAGGAGACAATCTAGCCAGTGCCACCATGTGTCTAGTCAGCTGAGAGTTAGTGAGTGAGACATTGCTACTGCTTGCAATTTTGATGCTGCTCATCAGTTGTTAGCAATTTATGGATGGGGTTCTCTTACTATCATTGAGCGGGGAGGCAGTTATTTTTCTTTGATAGAGATCCACTCTTTATGGGAGGCTATTCAGATTTTGAGATAGGATTATATGCAGTTGGTAGCCAATAGAGATTATCTTATGGAGTGGGGCAGTACAGTGTATGATGTATTATTGGTCAAGGAAGATAAGGTGAGTAAGCTTACTCAATAGCTCGAGGTGACTTTTGAGATTCTTGAGAATACGCAGTTGGCTTTCGAGGAGTCATAGTTTCATTTGGCTAAGGTGACTGTGGAGTTAGAGCATTTGTGGTCTTCACCAGTGCCAAACCCAGTCCATTTGTATATTGAGATGGTTGGTGATGAGTACATTCCTATAGTGTTTGATGAGGAACATGTTGTTGGAGCTAACACACATGTTTAGGATTTGGGATTACTTGGTCCTGATGAGTTTGGCATACTAGTGGAGTTGAGTTTTTAGATTGATTCTTCTCACACCGATGATAGTATGGTACAGTTGGTCATGCCACCTTTACAGAGGGATCAGTTATGGGATGGATTGGTACCATCTTTTGTAGATGGAATTGGTAGTTACAAGTTACACAGCCTGTAGTATCGACACATCCAGGGTAGTTGTGATTTTAGAGATTGGTTGAGTTTCATTCGCCAATTTGATTATGGATTCCTCTTGGTTATATTTTAGAGGATATTGCAGGAGCTTGCATTGATTGTCATCAGTATAGATCATGACTATATTTGGGATCTAGGTGGATTGATTGGTTTTTTGTTCTATGATTACTTGGGGACAAGCAATTTCAGGAGGGGTGGATTGTCATGTCCCTTTTTTAGTGGGCATCTTCAAACTTGATGATTAGCCTATTATGCGACCTTCGTAGGTTGATAAGATGGATAGAGGGTCATGATGGAGCTTGGCTTGGCTTTGATTAGCAGAATTCCTATAGTTGGCTTTCATTTAGGCTCTTTCTGACATGTTTTGCTTGAGCTCCTATTATGTAGGGACTTTTGACACAAAGTAGATTACCCTTATTTTGGTATGGTCATGTGCAGAATCATTCCCTAGTTCCCCAGCTTTGAATGGTTTGAGGATCTGATATGTATAGAGGGAGATATTAATATTTGATTGATTTAATCAAATATTAATTATTTGGCCTTTATTTAATTAAGAAACCCTAATTCTAATTTAAGAAACCCTAATTAGGGAAAGTGCATCTTTTTGGAGGATATAAGGGTTTATTATTGGAGGGAGGCAAATTATTCATTGATCGATTGATTATTGATATTGATTATTGCTAAGAATTTCTTTTGTGAAGACTGAGCCAAGGGTTTCAGCATTCCATTTGCATTGGAGAATGTCCACTCTTTAGTGTGTGTGATTTAGAGGCTATGAAATATCAGCTGATATATTGCCAATTTGAGAGATAGCTTCATATAGAAGTTATCACAGAGGTTTACAGGTTTGAGAGATAACTTCACACAGAAGTTATCACAGGTATTTTAGGTTTTTATTTTATTAGGTTTTGATTCAGATATTGCACAGATAGAGATTTCCCATATTAGAGCCATATATCTTGAGAGCAGGTGTTTAGTATACAGATTGTGCTATATTGTATTGGTAGTCATACAAAGTACATATAGATCCATGCAAATCTATTCACATCAGTAGAAAGTGTAGAGACTGACATCGACAGGCAGAGAGCCACATCGACCAACATTGACTGACTCCATATCAATGTCGATAAGTTATCAACACCAGGAAACTGATGATGGAAGTATAGCCAACGTCCATGACTGTGTTTTTGACATAACAGGCCGAGATGTACCAAATTTAGGTTTTACTCCCAATTCAAAATACTCAAGTTTTTAAGATTGTATTTGAATATTCTTTTATATGCATGACAGAGGACATCTATTGTAATCATTTGAGTGAATAAATAAGAGATTTACTATGGTTAATTTATTTATTTAGAAATTATTTTGCAAAATCATAATTTGTTCTTATTTCATACACAAAATTAGAATACACAGAAAAGCAAATCAAAGCTTTTGTCTTTCTATATTCCCAATTGGTTGGGGATATTACAATATGGGAGTTATGTGATCTTAAAATTTGGTAGTTGAGAGACCTTACTCCTTAGATCTACTTCCCATGGAGGAATATCAATTTAGGATGCATCATAGTTTTTGGTAACAACCTATTCCTCTATCTACTCTTATATTTCTACTAATTCTCAAAGGCCTTATTGAGGACATCTAGAAGAGAAGGCCATATGATTTTAGACCAATCCACCCCTCCAAACTAAGGGAGTGGATGGACTATAACTATTTGAGGCTTAGCCTTCCTCCCCTTGCTAGTGGTTGTCATAGTGTTATCCTCTATGGAAGTGGTTGTTGGAAGTGTAAGGGTGATTTGGGTGGATTAAACATGGATTTGGGAGGTGGCCAAAGCTATTTTCACCTTCTTGTACACCTTTTTCTTGAGGTCTCTAATTGTAGAGGTGCCAATAGAAACATAAGTGATTAGTGTAGTGGATGAGATAGAAGTGGAGATGGAAGGAGCAATAATACTAGTGCAAGTAGAAAAAATGGATATGGGGACTTCTATAGAGGTATCCTAGTTAATAATGCATATGGAAGACAAAGGAAAAATAACAAAATATTACATACTTTGAAGAGATAGCTCCATCAGCTCTACTTGGAGGCTCATAGCCTTGGTTGTTTCTAGCTTGGGTTCCTCATCAAAATCATCTTAAATGTCTTTAATAATCACCACATCTCCCTTAGCTGATTATGAATGTGGAAGTTGAGTGAACAGGCCCTATGATGCCTCCAATATGGGACTACCCATATGAGTCCTAAGCTTCCTCCTGTAAACTAGGGTGTCCTTATGTAAGTGGGGGAGTATAGTGGTGGTGATGCTCTGGGATTTGCTACCCTAATGGATGTAATAATTAATACTTGGGTAGAACTTACAGTAGGCTCCTATTATATTATTTCTTCCTCATCAGAGTTAAGACTGATGGGGTCTCCTACCTATGCTCCCCTAGTTGCACTAGGCTCGAGTAGCCCAAGCTCTCTATTCACTGATTTCAATTTCAACTTTAGAGGGAGTCCTTAAGAGGAGGTATCTTAGTCCTTTGATTAATCTAAGGATTCACCTCTCCAAAATCCTAAATGTTTCCACCCCTTAAAGATTGCCTTCTTACTATATAACTTCCTAATGGAAATATAAAGTTCACCTTCGATCATCCTCAAATGACCCTCCTACAATCTAATAATTTGTGATCATTTCAACATCTATTCATCTGACTTAGCATTCAAAAATATGAAATCATAGACAAAGGGCTTATGACTATATGGAATGTTGAATCCCTGGATGTGTTTCTAGATCTGCCCATGTAGATTTTTAGTCTCTATGTGGAAGTTTATGCAAAATATAACTCCTACATTTTCCACTTACATCCTCAAGATGCTTTCTCATTGTGTATGTCATCCTATCAATGGTGACTAGATGACCAAAATATAAGTCTTTCTTCTACCTTGCCAAATCTTCTTCAATACTCTTCCATAATTAGAAGGTGATCTCTTGTTTATCTAACTTATCTAAAACAAACCTTGGTAGACACAGGGAACTAACCTTATTCTTCCATACCATGATGACCATAAAATATGGGTAGATGAAGTAATCTCTTTTCCTAGCTAGGGTCTTCACTATATAATACCCAATTTGAGGCATAGGAAAGCTATGAATAACTTGTCAAATTTGAGGATAAACATCCTTAGAGATTCTCACCATGTGCCTGGTATATCAATAAATGTGCTTGAATTGATATCAATCACAAACCCTATTCTTATTATAGTCTATGGCTGGAGACTATAATGCACCAAGGTCTCTATGGCATGTTCCCATGACCACGTCCAATAGACATAACATCATGAATAAATATCTAGTGGGTGTAGGATGCTTGTATTTATGGATAGTTTCTTCCCTTAGCCATAAGATTATGATTTCACTGAGGGCATAAGTGGTGTCATGCATGAGCATCATATAAAATAATGGTACCCAATTCAAATTGAAAAAATGGATGCTAGGCATACCATATAATATATTGAGGAGCACCATGTCGATGTGAATCTCCATCTAAAACCTATTAATTTGGATGGTCCCCTTCATCTTCTTCCCTTTCCATGTGATATTTTGGTTTGGGAAGAGCCATGATGATATCACCTTCTCCATTGAGGTATCTACATTGAATTGCACCAATGTGTGCTTATTGAAGTAGACATTGTGGATGCTTAATGAAAATATCTTTAAAAATCTAGCCCTAAGATATAAGTGACAACTATGTTATTGTTAGAGTGATGCAGGAAAGCATCCTATGATATTCTATAGGTGAAGAATAAGTCCTTTAAGAGGTTTATGTAGGGCATCATTTCTGGATTTGCAATAGAAATATGAAGTATTTAGCATTTGAACACCAATAATTCCTTAAAAAATAACCTATTTTCCAATTTCATATCATCCTATAATGAAAATATATCCATTGAATTAACAACATCCCACAACATTGAATAATTTTTTGTATTTATTCCATAACATAGTGGCGTCAAAGATTGTATCAATGAATTTTGTTGAATATTTGATCGAGTATGCGGATGGTGAATTGATACCTCAAAACATTTTGGATGTAGATGCCATTGTTGTGTGTTTCATTCTTCTCTTACTCAATGTGTTATGTGTTATATATGCATGTATGTTGGTGCAAATACCTCAGCTCTATCTTGATTATTATTTATTGTGTACTCTTGAAGTAGAAACTAGTGCTCTTTATCACTAAAAGATAACAAAAGACTTTAAATAAAAGTTATCTTAATGAAAATGATAGATTTTGATTTCAATGGATCACCTATATAGAATCCTACATTAAATACTAGTTCGTGTGACAGAGATGTGAAACATTAACATTGGGATTTCATTTTATTTAAAATTCAAATTTGTTAGCTCTGGTTGTTTGGGGGTTTTTAAATTATTAGTAGGAAGTATTTTTGATTTTATATTGGCTAAGTATGATTAGACTTAGTAGTATTCTCAGTAATAAAGTTTTTTAGGGTGTATATCAAGAAATTTCTTTTTGGTCAATGCCTGTAGACTACTTCTCTAGGGGGATTTGCTTCAAACAAAATTTAAACAATGATTTCTCCAAAGGATTAATTTAGGCAAAAGTCCTGAAGCAATTCTTCTGAAGGGATATTTTAAAGGTCTAGAGGGGACTTTCAGTTTCTCCAAAGCGTACTTTTGATCTGAAGGGTCCACTTCATAAGGCATTTTGTCCATGATAAAAGTCTCAAAGGGTCTACTTTAAAAATGCAAAAGGGCACTTTAGAAATTCCCAAAGGGTACTGTAGTATGGCTAAGGGGAATTTAAAAAGTCCTAAAGGGTATGTGGATTGGGTCTAAATGGTATATATTCTTTTAGATAAAATTTCCAAAGGAATTAGATAAGGGAAAAATGGTCTTGGACAAAATTCCCAAAGGGTATGTGTCCACTTCAAAAAAGGTCAAAGGATTGAGACAAGAATATCGAATGGTATGTCTATGGTAAAAAAGGTCCAAAACACAAAGGCTAAACACTTTTTATAGGGCAAAGGGGTCAAAATAAATATCCTAGAAGATAATTCCTATAGGGTAAGGGGTTCAGAACAAAAGTTCTAAAGGGTCTATCACATAAAAACTAAAGGGTATATGCCCAAAACAAAGTGGCCACAAAATGGGATTAAGTGGTCAATTTGGGAAAGGCCAAAGGGCTAGTTTAGAAGGAAAAATGACACTTTTAGAAAGGCCTAAGGGATAGTTTGAAAGGCTCTAAAGGGTAGGTGAAAAGGATTCAAAGGGTCTACTATGGAGCAAAATTTTTCCCAAAGGGTCTACTTTATAAAGGCTAAAGGGAACTTTAAAGCTTCCTTAAGTGTACTTACATATGGCTAAGGGGCATTTTAAAAGTTTCAAATGGTACTTTTGGATAGGGTCAAAGGGATAATCCATCAGGGAATTTATTTTAGGGAAAGTGTATACAGTCTAAAACTTTGTAAGGCAAAGAGTTTGCAAGCCAAATTCCTTTGAGAGAATTGTTTCAGGTAAAATGTCCACAATAATAACCTAAATATATAAGTATTTTTAAACAATAAACCCAAAATATAATAGGTCTAATGATACCCATAACATAACATCTGAAAAGATAATTTTCATGAGGGCTGAAAGAATTATCCTAAAGAATATAAACTCAAATAATTCATCTTTGCAATACACAAGTTAGTCTCATAAAACACAATGCCAAATATTATCCTAAAAAAAAATTGAAATGCCTTATGTTTTCTAGATTTTGCATAAACATATGAAAAGGACTCCATATTAAGGTCAAAATTCAAAAAAGTGGGTCCCCATTTTATTTAGAAGAAAATGGAGATGTTGGGTACAATAAATGGCAACTTACAGGGGGAATACTCCTAAGTATTCAAGAACCTAGAACTCTAATCTTGTAACCTTAGATCAATCTTCAAGATGCCACAAAAAAAAACTTAAACCAAAAACATGAAAGAGATTCTTGAGTTAACTCATAAAACACACTTGCCTTCTAGTTCTATGTATCTGTGTGTGTTAAATGTGTAATTCATTTAGTCCTTTATTATGATGAGTTTTTAAAAAGGTTTTGATGAAGTTTTAGGTTTCATTATAGTATATGTTAAATTTCATTAAATTAAAGGAAGCTCAAGCTTTACTTTGCTACTAGCCAGGCATCCATAGCCCTGACAAAGATACCTTAGGTGTCTTCTCCACTCCCTCTATTGTATTTTCATAATCATGATGTGTGGTACATTGACCTTATTTCATCATGCAAGGTCTTTTAATTTTATTTAAATTTTCTTTTTCTCTTTTAAATACATTGGTTCTTTTCTTTATTTTTATTTTATTTTCTTAAGTTCATATCAATATAAATGATAGAATATTAAACCACAATGAGTTGGTATAATTATAAAACAAATCATTACTAGAACATCCCTACCAACCAAATCTAGACCCAAAATTGTCATTTCCAACAAGTATTTAACATTATGAGTGCATTTTATCTAATAAAATAAGATAAATTTCTAAATTTGCATGAAGTACCTTAAAAAAAGTTCTATATGCCTGGTAAAAGTATTTAATTGTGACAATTCAAAATAATCTTGTGATCACTTTCCTTTGTCCTAAAATCTCAAAAACACAAGAATGCACCAATATGTAAACTAGGCCCCAAATGTGTCAAGATTAATTTTCCCCTATTTCTATAATTTCTATACACAACTATTTTTAATTTTAACTTGGCAATAGCTAGAGTAAAGACAACCTCAAATGTCAAAGAATAAAATAAAGACAACTAATCTAAAAAGCAATAAATTACTCTAAAAAGTGTTGAAATATAATCTAAGAAAACCAAAGTACTAAAGAGCAAGATGACTAAACTAAAAAGTGATAAACTAAACTAAAAAACATTAAAATCTATTCTAGAAAGCATGGAAATATAATCTAGTCCTACGTCTAGACTTATCTAAATCTTCTCAGTTAGTAATATCCATAGATGGAATAAATTTGAAGTAATGCTTTAGAAACTATCCATTATCTAGATATGTAAGCTCATTATATTAGAGGTCTTTCAAATGAAATGCATTATTTCCATGATCTTTAAAATCTGATAGGGTATAATCCATAGTGGGGAAAACTTGTCATGTTATCCTTTCTTTCATGTGCTTTATCCCATAGTAGCACCAGATCTAAAATTTTGAATGCTTTGACTTTTGCTCTTTTATCAAGCCACCTTTTAACTAAATTCTAGTTTTTATTGAATGTTTTCAATGATTTAGTCCTTGAATCCTCCATTTCTATTATATCAAGCACTCTTATTTATGTTTTGTCATTTGGTTCTATGTAATATTGTATGAACTAATAGGTGGGCAACTTCAATGTGATAGGAAAAATTGGTCTATACCCATACACCAATAGGTAAGGTGAATCCTTCAAGGCTTGCTTATATCTCATTGGGTTTACCCAAAGAGCATAATTTAGTAAATTATGTCAATCACTGGTCTTGTCTCCTATTAACTTCTTGATTACATCAATCATATTTTTATTTGTTAACTCTGCTAATATGTTTCCTTGAGGGTAGTGGTTAGAATCTAACCTATTTATAATATGATTATCATATACCCACTTAGTGAACTCTATAGATATAAATGTTAGTCCATTGTCACATACCAAAGAGATGGGCATGCCAAATCTAGTTGTTATGTGTTCCTCTAAAAAGTGAATCACATCTTGTAATCTACTATTATTTGTGGCAACTAATTCCACCCATCTAGTAAAATAGTCTATAGTTTTAAGCACAAATTTATGGCCCACTAAATAATTTGGGTTAATTACACTAATTAAATCCAAACCTCATTGTGCAAATGGTCTTCTTTAGATGATTGGCTATAGAGGCATTGCCACATGTATTTCTCTCTTGGATAACACTTGACATTCATGGTAGTTCCTAATGTATATATTAGAATCCTTGAAAATCATTGGCCAATAGTAGCCCAACATCAAAATTTCATGGGTTTTGGTATTCCTAGTAGGGTAACCACTACCTATGTTGTGATGCAAGTTTTTTAGAATTTCTTTAGCCTCCTCTGCAAATACACATCTAAGATAAATTCCTTCATAGTTCCTTCTATAGAGGACTCCCATCTTGATCATGAAATTATTAGCTCTAAGCCTCAAGGCTTTCCTTCCTTCCATACTAAGCTTTGGGGGGTAGGTTCCTATAAGTAAATACTAGATTATATCATTATACCATTCCCCTTTAGAAAATTGTGATGTACATACCTATTTAATGATGATTTAGGGATTATGCTCATTTATAAGATGAACAATGCTTTGACCTATGATGATCTTTGTAGGCCTAATATCTATAATAAATTCTTGGAGTTTGGTTATCCATTTTCCTCAATGTTCTCCTATCTCATTCTATGAAATGGTGAGCTTAACAATAGGGTCAGACACAATAGCAATGGTTTTGTTCCTCAAGATGTAATGCCAAAATTTATTCACTACTTTAACCAAAGTGAAAATATGATTATCATCATTGAATACTTGAGATCTACATCTTTAATATTTGTGCTCATGAAGGCAATCAAATTCTTAGTTTTGTCCTTTTTCTATGTGATAAATGTAGTAATGTTGTGTTCTAAAATGAATGAGTACAAATAGAAATCTTTTCTAAAGTCTAGACTAATCAATACTGGAGCCTGAGATATGACATCTTTTATGCCTTGAAAAGACTTTCTAGCTTCAGTTTTCAACTCTATTTTATCATCTTTCTTGAGCTTAGAATTTAGAGTCTTGATAATTTTTGTGAACCCTGAGATAAACTTCCTCATGAGGGTGATTTTCCCAAAGAATGAGTTGAGCTCATTCTTGCTGTTTGGATGATAAATTTTCAATATTGCCTTTATTCTTTTTAAATCAATGGTAACCCCATATTTTGTGATAATGTGTCATAAGATTTTCCCCTCTGTGACTCAAAATATGATTTTATTCAAATTTAAATAAATCTTGAACCTATTGCACCTTTCAAATATGGACTAAATATGTCTTATATGGTCCTTTCTATTATTTGAAAAAATTATGAGATCATCCATATAGATGATTATGCATTTTCCTATTAGTCCCTTAAAGGCATGATCCATGACACTTTAAAAGGTATCTCTTACATTGATCAAGCTAAATGACATCCTTTTGTATGCATAAGTACCTCATTTCATGGTAAACATCATTTTAATTATATCTTTAGGCTATACTAGTACCTAGTTGTAACCTAAAAATCCATCCAAAAAGGACATCATCTTACAACCACTTCCTATTTGTATTACATCATCTAGAGAAGGTAGGGGACAATTATATTTCTTATAATTCCTATTTATATTTATAAAGTCCACACATAATCTAATCTTACTACTCTTATTTCTAACTAGGACCAAATGGGCCACATAGGTATAATGTCAAATTAGGAAGAAGATTTTAACACTTAATAACTTCTCCACTCCCTTCTAAATAAGAGGCTCTAGAATATGATTTATATGCCTTTATCTCTATCTAAATGATTTATGGTCTTTATTTAGGGGTATTTTGTGAGTGATGGCCTATAGGCCATAAACCTTAAGGTCTTCATAGGTATAAGTGATAACATCCTTATATTGAACAATCAAATCCTTGACTCATTGTCTTTCCTCCACAATCTAGTTGAGTCCACTTTTCACATAATGTAGGTTATAGTCATCTCCCAAAATTTCCCTCCTAAAGTTTGATTCATCAACCTTGGGATATCTAAGCTAATGTGCTTGAGGATATAAGTTAAATGGTCTTTCCAAGGAGACTAGACTAGCTAGAATTTGATTTTCTTTGAGTTGGAGAATGCCCTCTTTATCTGTTTCTTCTTAGAAAAAGTGGTTAATGTCCTTATTATAAATGATTTGGGACTTGAAATCCATTGAATTAGTTAAGAAGTAGATAATCTATTGATCATCATTAAAGACCTATAAATTTTCCACATTATCTATAATAAAGGGATATGGAACCAATTCAATAGATAACCTCTTTACCTCAGACTTATGTAATGGCTCGAGATTGGTAACATCAGTAGCTAATGAACTGATGGCTTGATTTTGATCTTTCAGGAGTGATACTATGTTGAAATATTTAATTTTTTTAATTAAATCCCATGATCTATGCTTATACCTCTTCAAATAAGATAATTTGTACTGGTATTTATTTCTTACCTGGTGAACTACCAACTTTGAGTCCCCAAATACTTTTATCTTTTTCATATTGTTCTTTAGTGTAAATTATAGTCCCAAGATTAGAGCATCATACTCAACCCTATTATTAGTACATGGAAACTACAACATAGAGGTAGTGAAGAACTTATTACCTTGAGGATCAATTAGCTTAATTTCCATGCCCAATCCTTTCTTGGACTTGGATCCATCAAAATACATAGTCTATAATTGATTTGAACCTTCAAATTATAGGTTTTGCATTGGATTGTGAGTGGTAAAATTATAAATGCCTAATGTGGGAGAGTCATACTTTACCTCTTCATTATTGATGTTTTATTCTGTGATGGTATATTTCATTCTTAGCTCTCTATCAATTCTAATCTGGTTTGCAACTCCTCTCCATGGTAGCCAGATATGTGAGAAGTCTATGAAAAGATACCTATTAAGTGTTTTGGACTATTCTCTACTTAGTAATAATCCACAGCCTTTTGGTATATCCACTACCAAGATATTGATAATCATATAGACTCTTAATTCTAATGTTACTTGAATGATGCGTATGTTATTCAATTCTCTCACTATTGGTACTACTATTTTGTCTAGTTGAGAGACTAATCTCATCAAAGGGCTTGGAGTGAGACCAAGATTTTTATATATAGAGGTAGGAATAACAACTTTAAATTCTCTAGAATCAACCAAATAGTTATGAATATTTTTACTAAACACTCTGATGGTACTTCAAGCTTACTCTTGTAAATGATGTTGACATCAACAACCTTTGCTTTATCCATAACCACTCTAGTTCTCTCCATAGAGGTCTTTCGATAATGGATTTCCATAATAGTTCATTTTGATCAGTGATCTAGGCTAACTTATAGAGAGTTATATTTTCCTTAATCTTCTTCATATCTTCCATGATATTATACCCTCTTTTATTCGATTCTTCTTTTCTTTGAAATTGATTATTCCCTTTTGGAAGGGGTGGGTTGTTGTTCAGTTTAGGATTTGGAAGAATTGCCATGGTGTTTGGAGGAGTTTAGGTGTTAAGTAGTTGTTTGTTTTTTAAGTTGTATGCACCTCTCTAGAACTACTGAAAATCATGAAATTCACTTGTGTTATCTTCTATTTCATTATCATTTTCACCTAAAAATGAAAACTCATGAGACTTGAAGAACATGGTTATGCTAGAAGATCTAGGATCCTGATGAGATTATGGTGGATTATTCATCTGATCTTGCCTAGTTACCTCACTCTAAAAGATCTTTAATTTTGTATAGAACTAAATGCAATCAATCTCACCATGTTGGGGTTATTATGTATCCTGCACCAATTGGTGAGAGCCATTATAATGATGTTTATTTTTGGGATCTTGCTAGTCTACTCCAAATTATTGGAAGGACTATTGAATGGCCTATTATATCTTGAAAATATGATGTTCTAGTTATAAATTTTGGGCATTGACATTTCTCATCTTTCATTTCATATTCAAAAAATCATTACTCAACTTTTGTACCATCTTTTGAATAAAATTCAATTCATATTTTGTGAAATCCATACCTTGTATAAGAGTCATAGGAAGTGAATTTTCATGTTGATTCTAATGGTAACTATTTCTTATTACATGATTATTCATGTACCCAAAACTTGGTTGCATCATCTATGTTAGTGGAGATAATGTGTATAATTGATTCTAATTATATGCTATAATGTTTTATTTCACATGTGGTACTAGATTGAGCACTATAAATCTATTATTGATGTTAGGTTCCCCTGGTGTTTGTAGGTTGATTTATCTATCGATGATAATAGCCTCTTTGAATTCTAATTCCAAATTATTAGCATCATGTGCTCTTCTCAAGAACATAATGGTGATCAGATCCAAGACATTCTTGTACATCTCCAATGCTAATGTTGGTTTTGGTTTATATCTCAAGGTTAACTAGTTGTACATCTTTTTCCATTTAGCATTAAAATCATGGATGGGCTCATTAGGCTCCCTCTTCATATTGGTGAAGTTTTTATATACCAATCTAGGATTGGTGACCTATCTAAACTACACAAGAAAAGCCATTTGACATTCTTCCCAATTGGTGATGGAGTTTTCCATTAGATTCAAATACCAATCATAAGCAACATTCATTAAAGTAAAAGGGAATAATTGAAATGTAACATATTTATTAACTAAATACATAATCTCAAATCAACTTTAATAGATTTGATATTCTCTTCTATAGTTTTAGGCCCTAAGGGAGAAAAGGATGGTAGATATTTTTTTGGATTCTAGGGTAAATAATGCACATCCCTTGAAATGACAATGGTAGATCCAAATAACCAGGGCTATTTCTAAGCCATCATCTAATTAATATGTAATGGGTTCCTTATGAGTAAAGGATACCCTAGTGGAGGTGGATTATTTTACACTGAAGTTATTGACATAGCTTTAGGTCTCCTATGACTTATCAAGGGTGATGCTAATAAACTAGCCTAGTAATTGGATTTGTTCACTCTCTTGGGTGACTCCAATGAAAATTTATATAAGTACTAACCTCTATTATTGGGTAGGGCATTTAGGCCCTCCTTTCAATGTTAGTGGAGTACTGTTGATGTGGGTTTTATGCACACTACAGTCGAATGAGGTAGCCTATAACATTTTAGGATCTCCATGGAGGTGAAATATACTTTAGGGAACAAGTTGTAGGTATTAAATATATTTAAGCCTATTTATGGAATATAGGTGGAGTATGCACATTGTTGGCAAGGTTTTTGGATCGAGGTGTGGCCTTCTAATAGAGTGAATTTATATGTGAGTTAGATGGGTAGTTAGATTTAATCTAAAGTAGGTAGATCTTAATAAAAAAACTCAAAAGGGAAGGTAAGGTAGGTTAGAATAGAAGACTCCATGATTCTTAAAAATTACTCCCTTGTTTGGTTTCTAAATGGACTTATACTTTCTCAAACCTATGTTTATTGCTAGGAACAATAACATACATGCAGTCAAACACAGCTAGGAAGTCTAAGGAAATAGAGATGTAGTAAGTTCACACACTTTAGACAAAGGTTTATAATTTTAGGTCATATATTACACACCCTTAATTAGGATATTATGGATTGGGCAAGTGAATTATCTAGGGTAGTTATTTCATACACATAGAAAACTACACCAAAGAAAGCATAAATACACATTCAAAAATATAATTCAATTAACTTGACCCATTTAATTGATACATCTACTTATCTTTTAATAGATATTTCACATCTAAAGATCAATATATCAATCAAGAAATCAAAAATCTCCTCACATCTATAACACACTAAAGATTCATTGAATCAAACAACCATAGAAATAATGACTAATTGCATAGAATTGGAAAGAAAATACTCAAGACACTTTATTGATGATCAAAATTGCACACTAATCTATATTCCAAATTTTTTTGACATCTCTTTTTAATTGAGTGGGGTTATAATTATACAAATAGACTTGTGTAAGGGGTCACCTTATCCTCTAAGTTCATGCAAGTGGTTACAAGTGTTGATTAGAACTTGTAGTTCTAAAAAACATCTAACAGATAACTAGAAGCTAAAAATAAATAAATTAACTATTCAAACTTATGAAATGTATGGATGTACAAAAAATAAAAATGTAATTATTTAAAATTATCCACTCAAAAATCTAAATACATATACCATTACAAAATTGTACATGCATAAGACTCAACCTATTAAGGCTTGCTCATTTGAAGTGTTGCATGCATTTTGGTTGGAGTGGAGGTTGACATGGCCACTAAAGATAGAGTTACACCACTAAAAACTTTCTTTTTCTTCACCTCATTATCTTCATAAACTTTATGGTCTGCTTCTGTATGATATCCAAATTTAATAGTGAAGACCGATGAATTTTATTCATCTATCCAAGGAGATTGACATGCTCATCCTTGGTAATTTGAAATTTATTCTTGAATATCTCAACTTCAATGACCTTATTTCTAGAATTTCTAAACATTGATTCAATTTCCTCAATTGACAAACTTTACAAGCTCTATTTGAATTCATTAGTTACCTTCTCAATAAGATTGCCAAAATTGAGCCTTATTCTTTCACCTTTGATAAATTTAGATCATACAAAATATGAAGGATCTGAGCCTCATGTTAATTTTTTTGGGGGGCTAAAGCCCCAAAATTTTCTAACCAATATTTTTCTTCTTCCTACCTAATGACTACTAGGTTCAAGGCATTGGATGCCTCTAGTGTAGTCATTAAGTTGAGATGATTGTAGAGTAAGTTGCCTATGTAGACCACAAACATCTTTAGTTTGGTATTGTAATCTTTCAAAATTTTGTAAAATATATTAGCTTGGCTCACATGAGTGGCCATCTCAGCCCTCATAAATTCCATAGCTTCCAGTGCATTGTAACATCTTCAAGCTGCCTCCTAGACTTTAGATTCAATACCAAAAGGTATGTGCACTATTTTTTCCTTTTATTTAAGCTACACCACTTCCTTCTCTAGTAATTTTACCTCTAATTATATCTCTTGCCAAGCTAGCTTTGTGACCTCATGGATGTCAACTATAGCATCCTTGTGTGCCTGAGCTAGGTCTACTAGATTTTCTTCATATAAGGGTTTTCTTGGCTATCTATTTTTCCTTTTGGTAAGAGATAACACCTCTTGCCTCTTCTCAAGGATGATTTGAGTTCCCTTGTCATCTTTTAATTTTATCTTCTTGACCCTTTAGATGTTTCCAATTAGAGGATCAAATAACATGGAAACAAAAGGGAGTTATATGATCTTAAAATTTTGTAGTTGAGAGACATTACTCCTTAAATCTATTACCTAGGGAGGAATATCAATTTGGGATGAATCAGAGGTTTTGGTAAAAACCTCTTCCTTTGTCTCCTCTTGGTATTTTTGCTACTTCCTAAAGGCCTTTTTTAGGACATATAGAAGGGATGGCCATATTATTTTAGACCAATCCACTCTTCCAATCTAAGGGATTGAATGGATTATGGCCATTTGAGGCTTGGCCTTCCTCCCCCTTCTATTGGTTGTCACAATGGTATCCTTTGAAGAAGTGGTAGTTGGAAGTGGAAGGGTGATTTGGGTGGACTTAATATGGATTTGGGAGGTGGCCAAAGCTATTTCAACCTTCTTAAACACCTTCTTTTTCTTGAGGTATCTAACCATGGAGGTGGTAGTAGGAATATAAGGGATTGGCATAGTGAATGGGATAGAATTGGAGATGGGAGGAGAAATATTAGTAATGGAGATGGAAGGAGAAATATTAGTAGTGGAGGTGGAAGAAATAGATGTTGGGACTTACATAGAGGTATCTTGGTCAAAAATGCATAAAAAAGACAAATGAAAACTAGCAAAAGATTGAGTACCTTAAAGATAGAATTACACTAGCTCTGCTTGGAGGCTTATAGCCTTGGCTTTTTCTAGATCAACTTCCTCATCAAAATCATCTTCAATGTCTTTAATAATCACCATGTCTCCCCTAGCTAGTTCCAAATGTGGAGGCTGAGTGGTCAAGCCCTATGATGCCTTCTATGTGGGACTACTTGTAGGAGTCCTAATCTTCCTCCTATAAACTAGGGGTCCTTGCCTAAGTGGGGAAGTATAGTAATGGTGATGCTCTAAGATTTACTACCCCAATAGATGTAAAAATTGGAACTTGGGTAAAAATTGTAGTAGGCTCCTCTTATATTCTTTCTTCCTTATCAAATTCAAGGCTGATGGGGTCTCTTACTTTGCTCCCCTAGTTACACTAAGCTCGAGTAGCCTGGGATCCTTCTTCACTACTTTTAATTTAAAATTTAGAGGAAGTCCCTCAAAGGAGGAGGTAGCTTGGTCCTTTTATTGCTCTAACTCCCTAGTGGAAATAGAAATTTCACCTTGGATCATCCTCAAATGATTCTCCTATAATCCAAAATTTTGTGCTTATTATAACACCTCCTCATCTAACATAGCATTTAAAAATATGAAATCATAGTCATAGGGCTCAGGACTATATGGAATATTGAATCTATGAATGTGCTTCTAGAACCTCCCATGTGGATCCCAGTCTCTATGTGGAAGTGTAGGGAAAGGATAGATCCTATGTTTTCCACCTATATCTTTGAGATGATTCCTACATTTATCTCTGAACACGGTGGTGTCAAAGACTATATTAGTGAATTCCTTTTGAATCTTTGATCAAGTATGGAGATGGAAAATTGGTACCTCTATATTTTATGGATGTATATGCCATTATTTTATGTTCCATGATTCTCTTACTCAAATTGATGTATGCTATATATGCATGTATGTTGATGAAAATACCTTGGCTCTAGATTAATTATTGTTTATTTTGTACTCCCAAAGTATAAACTAGGGCTCTTTATCACTACAAGATAACAAATTACTTTGAATATAATTTAGATATAATGTAAATGAAAACTTTCAATCATAATGGATCACCTATATAGAATCCTACATTGAATACTAGTTCATGTGACATAAATGTACAACATTCACCTTGGGATTTCATTTCATGTATAATTCAATTTTTTTAGCTTAGGTTAGTGGGGGGTATTTAAAATATTAGTATGAAGTATTTTTTATTTTATATTAGCTAATTATGATGAGACTTAGTAGTATTCTTAGTAATAAAGCACATTAGGGTGTATATCAAAAATCTTCTTTTGGGTCAATGCCTATAGACTAATTATCTTAGGGGATTTGCTTTGGATAAAATTTCCACAACAATTTCTCCAAAGGATTCATCTGGGAAAAATTCCCAAAGCAATTCTTTTGAAGGGATATTTGAAAGGTTTGGAGGGCACTTTTAATTTTTTCAAAGGGTAATTTTGATCAGAAGGGTCCATTTCATAGGGCATTTTATCCATGACAAAAAGTCCTAAAGGGTCTACTTCACAAATACCGAAGGGCACTTTGAAACTTCCCAAAGGGTACTTCTATATGACTAAGGGGATTTTCAAAATTCTTTAATGGTAGGTTACACAAAACATGAAGGGTATGTGGCTTGGGTCCAAAGGGTATATATTCTTTCAGACAAAATGTTCAAAGGAATTGTCTAAGGGAAAAAAAGTTTGGGATAAAAGTCCCAAAGGGTATGTGGCAGCTTTAAAAAGGGTCAAAGGCTTGAGACAAGAATATTGAAGGGTATGTCCATGGAAAAAAAGGTCTAAAATAAAAAGGTTGAACACTTTTTTTAGGGAAAAAGGGTCAAAAGAAATATCCCAGAGGATAAGTCCTATAGGGTAAGGGGTTTAGAACAAAAGTTCTAAAGGGTCTATCACATAAAACCCAAAGGGTATGTGCCTCAAAATAAGTTGTCAAAAAAGGGGATTAAGTGGTCAATTTAGTAAAGGCCAAAGGGCTAGTTCAAAAGGATAAAGGACACTTTTAGAAAGGTTGAAGGCTAGTTTGAAAGGTTTTAAAGGGTGGGTGGAAAGGATTCAAAGGGTCTACTCCTGGGCAAAAATTTTCCCATAGGGTCTACTTTGTAGAGGATAAAAGGCACTTTAAAACTTCTTGAAGGGTACTTTTGGATAGGTTAAAAGGGATAATCCATCAAGAAATTTATTTTGACTAAAGTGTATACTATCCAAAACTCCATAAGGCAAAGAGTCCACAGGCCAAACTCCTTTGGGAGAATTGTTTTGGATAAAATGTCCATGATAATTTCTTGAATATATAAGGCTTTCTGAACAATAAGCCTAAAATATAATAGGTCTAAGGATACCCATAACATAACATCCAAAAATATAATTTACACTAGGGTCAAAAGCATTAGCTTGAAGAATATAAACCCAAAGAATTCATCTCTGCAATACACAAGTTAGTCTCATAAAACACAATGCCAAATATTATCCTAACAAAAAATTGAAATGCCTTATATTTTCCAAGTATTTCATAAGCATATGGAATGGATTCCATATTAAGGTTAGAATTCAAAAAAGTGGGTCCCCATTTTCCTTAGAAGAAAAGGAAGATACTGAGTACAATAATACCTTTAGTGAGAGAGATTATGTAAACCTTAGGTATGAAAGAGTGCACTATTCTACAACCAATTTTGAAACTTTGGAGTCACTAGATACTACTAGAAGTGGACTATTATAGCTCCTTATTGTCAAATCTAGCATCTACCTTAAACAACCTTCATGGACTTCATGTCCCATCGAGCATGCCAAAACTATTATATCCTAAAATTGCACCCTAGATAATTAAAGTATATCTTATTAATTTTAGGATAACATTAATCTATCTCCCTTCATAGGCAAGATAATATAAGAGATAAATATCTAGGTTTGAAAGGGATAGCTCCCTTGATTTATCTTTTAGGCTCACACTACACTAGAATAATCACTATTGGAGGTAAAAATGAAAGAAGGTTAAATAAAATAAACATATGATAATGAGGTGATACACTAAATATAACTCCACATAACACACTTGCATTTTCACTAAGTAAATAGACTACTAAACTGACCTTAGCTCTATGTCCTTCTAGCATAAGTATTTCTCATAGAGGAAGATTGATATGCATATCTATAGGTGGATGAAAATAAGGTTTGACACTAGATACTATTAGTTCGTATCAAACTTCAAGAAACACTTAATAAACACATACATGTTATGAAACCTATTAGAAGAGATATCACTCACTCAAAACATATAAGAGCATATTGGAAGCAAGGATAGCATGTCCATCACTTGCCAACCACCTAAACAAATTAACACACTTAGGGAAGACATTGTAGATAATAAATAAACTTTATAAAATTTTATTCAAATGTATATTAGGTTTCAAAACCATTATGGATTCACCATACTAATTTTTGATCTATTACAAAGCCAAAAATGATTAAATATATAGAGCATAGAAGACAGGAGAGAAGAAGTGAAGTTCAAAGGTCACAAGGCTAAGTGTCAAATTATGAGAGCCAGTTATAATTCCATATAATTATTCGAGAATAGGTTATGAATTCCATCTTGGACAAGTGTCCATATAAATCATGAGATATTCCTCAAATTGATAGAGACTCTTCATGTTCTTACTTTGAAACTTCCTTGATGATGAATCAAAACTTGACTATTTAAAACTACCATAAGAATCCTTAACACATATGATATAACATGATAATTTAGAAATAAGGTAAGGTTAGGTCATATATGCCTCTCTAATTGATGGACTCATCATTTTCACTTGTCATTTACTTCTTGTAGACATTAATCACTAGTCATCTAGGTCTATCCTCACACCTATCACCTAAGTGGCTTGCATTTGTTGATTGAGATTAATTATAGAGGATGTAAGACACCTATTTAATACCTCTTTATCCTTTTTTATATAAAATATACCTAAAAATATTACAAGTCACCTTGATCACTATCTCACTAGGCAGTCACTTCTCCTTCTCACTATCTCATTTAGACTGCATGTAATAAAAAGTGTAGCAGAGAGGTTTTCATTCACAAAAATTGTTATAAATTAATTTTATGGGTTATTAAAAGTCCCTAAAATCCTCCCAAAATTATCTTCACTTGTTCATTCTCCTTTGTACCTATAAAACATATCAATTCCTGCAAGAAACATAGTATTAGGTCTATCTATATAAATGAAAGTATGGATTAATTGGGTGGTAAGGATAAATATGGAGTTATATACATTTATAAAATAATTTAATGGCCATTTGACCCTTCTTGGATGCATTTCCATTTGTTTTTTCTTCATCAGGTCGAAACAAGAGTTTTAAGAGGATTTGTGTTCTCCTAGACTTTTAATGATGATTCATAAAAACTAGATGTCTAAATCTCAAAAAAATTACACTAAAAACAAATTAGATACCCCATTAAACTATCCATAACTCTTTGAGGCACCATGCAAACTATCCATATAGATGTGATATAAGAATATGGCCTCTTAAGATTTTGACTATGTTCTAAGTAGGTCTGAGATGTTTTAAGGTCAAATTGACCAATTTTGTATTGTTTCATACAAACAAATGAATCCTACCAACCTTTTACTCTCTCATAAGGGTTCTCAAATGGTTTAGACATTTCATGTAGTAATTTGGATCAAGTTTGAGGCTATGAGGGTTTAGGCCTAATTTTATTTGATTGAATATTTAACCACCTGTAGGTTTATAATGGCTATAGATGCCTCTCAATGATTTATTTACTTTCAATCAAAATGTAGGAATCATATTACAATTCATTTAAGACTCTTCACTCAATTTTTTCACCATCTATGCATAAGTTTGCATGTTTACCTTGACTGTGGAGTGCCTTATGACTGAGATAGAACATAGAGCATATCCCCTATTCATATGACCTAAAGGAGACTATGGGTAGTTATATTAGGTATTATCATGATCTATACCATGTTTCATAACTTGACCATAACTCTACCTCTTAAACATTAAATTCTTCAAAACTGGCTCACTAGATCTAATGATTGCAATTGTTTAGTTAACTATAGGTTGATGTTCAAAACATAGTCTTTAATCTATTTATACTTTTGAGAATCATATGAAATGTGATTTTATCACTATTATATTGGTTTCAACACATTTATCCACCTTTCACACTTGTACCCTCCATGAGCTTAGGCTAGTCTGTTACTTTAGCCAGTCTATAGGTGTCAATTAGAGAAACTAAAGGACCCCTATAGATGTTGATGTTTGTCTAAGACACTCATGGGAAGTGAAATAATCATTTTTAAATTGATTTATACATATTAATTTAATTTATGTTTCTAACCACTATCCAAGCATGCACCCTTAATTAACATGAGCTAACTTTTGACTATGCTAGATTATAAGGACTCATTTAGAGAATCAAGAATCTCATATAGGTGAATATGCAGTTTGAACATTATTCTTCAAATTTTTTTAGTTCCCCTTGAGGTCATTATCACTATGACATAATTTAATCAACTCATGCCTTACAATTAATCACCATTATCTATTAACCAAATGTATTATAAGGCCACTATTGTAGTTCAATTTATAGGATCATTTTGGCCTAAAAGGCACTATAGCTCTTTGAGCATCTTTAGTAAAAATTAGTCTAAGTTAGATGTCACTCGATCCTTCATTATCCTAATCAAACAACCATTCATATGTCAATATTTGATAGTATAAGGCCTATAATGCAAGGGTGATGTCATTTATGCCTACATAGAATTCATAATCTCATATCAAGAGTGATATTGTACATGACACAATTTCTTTTCAAAGAAGTTAAGCTAACAATATCCTCTAAACAAATTTATTACTCTACACCTTTGTGAATGGAAATGAAATGTTCATAACCATGTTAATGAATTTATAAATTAATTCAAGACCATTTCAAATGCTTAATCCAATTGTGTTACCTTGAGAATGTTCTCACAACTTGAAACTCCAAACTTCATCAAAACTCATACATCTATGGCATCCTTACTCTTGTTGATCTCCATCTAAGCTAACAGTGATGAATAGTTTCACTATCTTGGGGACTCAATCCTTTTAAATGAAATTACTTGGAAACATTAAATACATTATAGGCCTTAAATATGATGGATACCTATTTTAGATCTTAGAGCATAAATTGACTTTTTCTCAAATCATTGACATTTAACTTCTGAGGTATACACACTCAAAATACATACTTCCTACATATGATAGTGAGATACTAGATATATTATGACCTAAAAATAGATGCATACATGAACAAATCAGGTTTATAAGACACATTTTACTAAGTATTATTCATTTTAAACTATTTTAGAAACCCCCATTTTACATCTTCACTTGTAATTGTTAAAATATTACTCTACAGATCTCAATGGTTTTCATTTCAAACTCAAGGATGATCTTGCCTATCTCTTTATGTTCACATGTGTAAAAAAGGCTAGAAACAGCATGAAAAATATAATCCATCTTTGTAAGAACACACACAACTCTTGATTTTCACTAACTAATCCAATTATAGAAGGAAACCAAGGCATTGTGGATGAGTAGGTAGTTTGAATTCATCAACAATATTAGGGATTGTTAATAGAGCATAGTACACCAAACTAGAAACTATTTACATGAAGTGAGATCTCATTATTAGTAGTAACATCTACTAAATGAACTCAGATCAATTCTCTTCATCCTATTTATATTGAAAGAAAATCATTGACTTGTTTTACCTTATATAAGAGAGTGATGAAGAAGATGGACCAATTTTTTCCAAGTTTGAAACTACTAAAGTTTATCAAGCCTAGAAAAGACCTGTGAGGGTCTAAAGAGGTCCTCCTTGAGCCTCCCCACATGCCAAGTTTACCTTTTAGGCTATACAATTACCTAAAACTATCTATTTTATAGCTATTTTTTTAATCCACATTAAATGTACATTTTTTTAGTTTTAAACTAGATCCTAACATTATTTAACATATTGGAATTAGAATACACTTTGACACATTTGTCTCCTTTTAGAAATTGTACAATTAACCTAGAGTGACCAAAAGGTGACATAAATGAATATTAAGACAAATGACACAAATAACTAAGGTGAAACATATTAAGTTACCTTCAAAACATGACTAGACATTATTTATCACCTTTATGACCATGTTATTACTTAACAAGACCCTATAGTAAGTTTGAATATATAAGGGGTTGACCTAATTTGACCTAGGGTCAAATTTGGTCAACATGTACTCATGATGATATCAAAAGATCTTTATTGCATTATGTTTCTCATTTAGATTGGTGAAATAAGAGGAGACAAAATATTGATAACCCTCAATGTGATTGAACACAAGATATCATAGTTTTTTATTAATACTAGATATGGAGAATTGGGCATAATCAAGCTAGATAATATTGAGTAATTATTTGACTATATTGGATTGATAATGTCTAGTCAATGTTAACCACTAAGTGAATGAAATATGAAAGGAAATTCTTGAGGATTAATGGAAGGAAGAGTGAGGGTTTAGAATTGGAAATATTTGAAATTATGTGCTAACATATGAATTGATATAACTATTAGTTGCACTCAACACTAATATCACTTTGGATGTGACTAGCATAAATGATAGATCTAACTCTAGGAAATATGTCTACTCTATGAAGCTATGTTTGCTCTAAAAGCATCATCCAATAAAAAATCAATTTTGTTTTGAATTTTTAAATATTATATATCGTATTTATTTTGATTTGTAAAAGTTTAATTTCTAATTTGGATTTTTTTTAACAATGTTTTAGGCTTCTACATGCCTCGACAAGGCTTTGTTTGAATTTTTTTGGTATTTCTGATAGTTTTTACAAAGAAATGTGAACTACACTACTTACTCAAAATAAATTATTTTCAATGATAAAATGAAAATAGGAAAAAATAATCAAAGTATGATGTTTTTTCCCTATCAAAATTTATATGAATGCAAATGCTAAAAAAATATATATTCTATATGAATGATGCAAGTGTTGATTTGGTTTTTTCTAGCTTGATTGTAAGGACTTACCTACATTCATTAAATGAAATTTTATTTATTATTTAATTAAAAATTAAAATAAATTAAATATACTATGAAAATTAGGTTTTTAAACTTTCAAATGCAAAACTAAATTCTAAAACCAATGCTTGTTTATGATATACAATTTTTAGTTTTTCTTGTGATATAATTTAACATGCAAACTTGATCGAATTTATTTGAATTTTTTTATGAGTATATTAATATATAAATTATTTTTTAAACATACAATTTAAATTTTTAATCTGTTATTTTTCTAATTTGTATGAATTTATTTAACATGCAAAAGTGATAAACTAGATCTAGTATGCAAGTTTTGATTTTCATATGTTTTGGGTGTGTAGGTGGGGGTGTGTGTGTTTGTTTGATGAATATGTGTTGAGGGAAAAATAAAATATGAGGAATTTATGAGTTTGTAATAAATGATAAATTTCTCCTAATATACCCTATATTTGATGGAAAATTACATTCTTTTAGGCTTTGATATGCTATTACAATCTAAAGAAATCAAAACCTTTTTTTTGTGCAATAGAAGAGAGTGGAAGATGGTTTTTTTATTTTCTTTTTTCATTTTTTGAATATTAATATTCTATAAAATAAAAAAATAAATATAATAGATTTTAATAAATAAATAATTGAAAACAAGTTCTCTAACCTGATCAATGGTGAAACTAGGTGAAGGTGAAGAAATAATTATTATGTATATGATCCTTAGGTAGATATATCCTTTATTTAATATTGACCTTGGGAACTCTCCAAAAGAAATGATATAAGAATATAATCAATAGATAAAATTATTAAAAATCGATTATCTAGGATTTTTTTGGATTGATTCACGATTATTAAAGGACTAGTTGTAGATTTGATGAATTCCCTTGTCTAAACATGTGTAGAGTGACACAAAGATGATCGTAGATTTATTAAAATATTCTACAAAATAAAATAAAGAAAGATATTTTTAAAACTTGAAATATTAAATATATTATCAAAGTTTTAGATCTAAAAACATAATAAATGTGAGATACTTATAATGGAATAAAGGAGGTTTCATGTGGAAGTTACCTAAATCTTGACTAGGATCTTATTTAAGTTAGCTTGATAACTATTAGTACCCAAAATTTCACTGAAGTAATTGGGCCCTTGTCAAGTGTAAATGACTATGTCCTTAGCCCAAGTTCATGTAAAAATTGGCTAAGCCCTAACCCGGTCTTTACTTGGTGAGATAATCTTTTCCTTAGACTTTTTTTGTAGGAACATGATGTCCGATGGAAATAGGTCTTTAGGATTTTTATCTTAGACAAAATGTCCAAATACTTATTTCTACCAAACATTTTATTCACTAAAAAATGTCTGAATAAATTCAATGTCTTATTTATTTGGTTAAAGTGTCTACAACAGTCTGAAGGGTCATTTTTCCTTTACAAAATTTCTAAAGGGTCATTTCCTTCAGGCATTTAACCCTTACAAAATCCCTAAAGGAAAATTTTGAAGGGTCATTTTGCCTTTGAAAATTTTTTGAAGGGTCATTCCTTTGGTCATTTTTCCCTTGCAAAATTCCCAAAGGGTCATTTCCTTTGGGCGTTTTGCCCTTGAAAAATTCTTGAAGGGCATCTTAAAAAATTGTGAAGGGCACTTTTAGAAGATCTGGAGGACACTTTCAGAAAGTCTAAAAGTCACTTTCAAGAGATCTAAGGGCCATTATAAAAGGCTAAAGGGAAATTACATAGGGAAAGCACCCTTGTTAAAACTTCTAAAAGGTATGTTCAAATGGTTGAAGGGTACTTTCATCAATTTTGTTGTGAATCAGAAGTCATATTTTATTTGAGCATTTTGTCAATGTAAAAAGTTCAAAATAATTACATTTATTTAAGAAAAGTACCAAGTTCAATTTATATGGGGAAATTATTTTAGACAAATTGTCTAAAATAATTGTCCTACAAAATACAAAAGGAGTTAAGTCTCAAATATTCAGACAAAAGTGTAAAGGTCTAATTCTTTTAGTAAAAGTGCAAAAGACCAATTTCTTCAAGAAAATTATTTTGCATAAAATGTTTGAAATAATTGTTTTGACAAAGGTGAAAATCCAAAGGTCAAACTCTTTAGGGTATCTTTCCCATGCAAAAAGTTTGAAAGAATTGCATTTATTTAAGAAAAGTGTGAAGATCAATTCTTACAAGAAAAGTATGAAGTCAAAATCCTTCAGGTAAATTATCTCAGACACTTTTTTTGAGACAATTATCTTGATAGAATGATCAAAATAATTATTATGAGATAATTTTACTAAATAAAATCCTAAAGTATAAGTGTCAAAGATAAATAAAAGTCAAATCAAATAAGAATACTAAAGATAAAGACCTAGACCAAATTAATATGGAACAAAGTCCCTAAAGAAATTTTTTAAATGTAAATTTGATGGTCTTATGAATGTCTTTTGACAAGTACATGGATGAAAAATTTAAGCTATAGGGACTAGCCATTAGGATTCAAATGTTTTGTGATAGTCATGCGAGCATTAATTTTAGACCCCTTAAAGTAACTATTTATTTTCAAAAGAGGTAGATCCAATGGCACACATTTTTATAGAGAAACATGATCTGATGGTGTGTGATCAAAGTTGATGAGTCAAAGGAACCTAGGACAAGCAAAAGTGTGATAAGTGTTGAGATCACAAGGCATGATTTAAATTTTGAGCATGTTCTAGAGATTTGATGGTATGAGCTAGTAGTTGATATTTAAATAAGATATGAGATCAAGTGAGATACTTATATGTGGTTTTTGGGTACTCAAGGTAGTATATACTACCTACGAGGTACACAAGAAGCCCATGGGGATGCCAAGTGGCATGTCCTTGTAGCCAAGTAAAAGGCAATATCTAATAATTCTCCACCCCTTGAGTCATTATCTAAAATAATGTGTTTTCTCATCCCATCTAAATCTGATGGTACATAACCAATGTTGAAAATTCAAGGACCCTATGAAAAAAATATAGAAATTATAAGTGGCATAGTTATGTGCCACAAAATTAAAAATTGAGCATCTTATGCATGATCTATGGCTTGCATTTGCTTGATCAAGGATGATCCAATGATGAAACATGAGGTGGAATTTTTAAAGGGGTTGGATTGTATGAAGAAGTGATAGTTGTTCATATTAGATCCAATCAATTGACTTAGTCACTCATAGGCCCCATAAATGCCTAGTTGGGTTTGATATGCTGTGACAAATGTCTGTATGTGGTAAGATTTGGTTCAAAAGATAAAATTGATGGTTTTTTCATGGATATGGAAATGATTTGAAGCATATAAGAACATATAATTTCCATTCTAAATCATATATTCTTAATTTCCATGGATCTATTCTATTTTCATCACAACTGGAGCTTTCCAATTTAAACAATCACAAGGTAATGGGTTTTTCTTGGCATACACAAGGAAGAGATTTCCTATCCAAAATTTTCCATGATTTTTAATTGATCAATAGGAGAGAATTTTCAAAAATTTACACATTAGGATACAATATGTTTGGCTCTTCAAATAATTTTCTCCCTTTAGCTATGAAAGTGAATGGTTAAGAGTATCTCCAAGTAGCTACATATGATGAAAAATAGTTATTTGGGCCTCCACTATGAAGTTTATCATCTAGATCATGAATTCACTAGCATATTCATTCAAAATATCAAAGGTTTGTTCTAAAATCTTCATCATTCCTTGAAAATTTGGTTTCAATAATGATATTCAAACTAGAACTATCTTGGCAGACTTGAAGGCTTGTTTTGTAATTTTTCAATTTATGACCCACAGTTACAAATTAAAAAATGTATAAATAGGGTTTTTATCCTTTGTTATAATGTTTTTTTTGGTTGTTAGTTGTTTTAGGTCATTTTTTTAGCCATATATTTTCTCCATGTCTAGGTTCTATACAAATGTTTTCGGGATCAACTACTATGTGTAGATCTTATCTCCCTTGATAAGGTGGTTGCATCTATATAAACATTAGCAAAATTTGAGAGAATTTTTATGTCTCCCTTGTCAAAATATTAATCTCACCATGCTTGTCCCTATGGTAGCATTTTGAACTGTTGATGTTTGTAATATTTATTTTCAAGTCAAGTGGAAAATGTTTATGGTTATTTATTGTATCCTATTAAAGAAATGCAATAATATGTTTTGAAATTTATATTGATTGGATATTTGGGTTTGTGTTCATTATTGGTTGTTATTCTGAGCATGTATGTAGGTTATAAATCACTTTCAATAGTTATCTTTGGAAATGTGTTATTAAATACCTTTTAAGGGCACCCTAGGTTCATGAATTTAGTAGGAGTAAGTATTTGAGATTCTAGTTTCAGTGTATATTCTAAGGCTTTAGGTATCATTTAGTGTTTACAATTATCTTTCATTTTAATTCTTTCTTCATCTTTGCTAAGAAATAATTGTCATGAAATTTTGCCAAACACCCTATTGTTTGGAAGCCACCAACACACCACCCTCCATTTTATAATTATCTAATTTGTCCTACCCTATAAATAACATGCCATATTGCATAGTATAAGTGTTACTTTCCTTGAAAATTCATAAGATATTTCATATTTAAAATGTGTTTGTAGTTTATGCTTTAAATTATAGTGCTATAATTTTCCATCTGACCCCTGTTATTAAATATTTTATAGAATGAAGATTGTATTCATCCCCTCATATATATTTATTATCTTTTGTATGACAGATAATTTATGCATTTTTTTTGGAAACCCTTCATAGGTTAAGTGGGTAAACTTGGTTATGCTCTAGTCATGTTTGTCTTATTGTCATCAAATTATGCACCTTGGGACATTCTATGAAATTCCTTCAATTTGATGCAACATTGAATCATCCCTAAAGTTTATGGGAAATTATAGAGATGAGTCTCTAGAATTTAAAAGGGCTATCTCCATAAATTCTTCTCTAAGTGTCTATCACCTAATACCTAATCTAATGCTTATTCATGAAAAGAGTCAAGAGTTTGCATAAAATATGAAACTATGCTAAAGAGGTAATCCAAAAAGAATTTATCCCACTAACTATCACACTTCTACTAAATAACAATGCTTTCCAATACTAATTCAATGCATTGAAAGATACTAACATAGTGTTTCAAAGTGAAGGTAACATGCTTGAAACAATCAACAAGATACTCGACCTAAGGGGAGAATTACACATCATAAGTATAATTGCATACTTGAAAGAGTGTTTAATACATTAAACACACTTCACATGACTTGTTAACAATATAACCTTTGTTTAAACATGAATGATAAGAGAGTAAGGATGAGACTATCAGTTAGCTATATTATACATCACTCACATACTCAAGTAGAAGTTCACAACTCAGAATTGGTCTTGTATTAAATGTTCAAAAGCAAAGTGCAATGTCATTTCATTAGGTATTTTCCATACCAAAAAAATTTGGTCCTTTACAATAGTAAAAATTGGCTCAATTTATAGAACTTTTGGGAAGAAAGAGAGAGGAGGAGTTGAAGAGACACAAGGACATGTGTTCACATGTGAGAATCAGTTATAGATGCATGAAAGAGATGGATGGGGTGAGCCATGTCATTTCAGGAGGTTTACTTATACAAAAAAAGTCATGATAATGGTGGCAAGTGGCATAAAACCTTTAGGAGTGGCATAGTAAATTGCTTCTATCAATGATCATCCATGAGAGTTCAAAATTGAAAATAGAGAAGCTAACACATAACACTACTGAAGGGGAATGGAACTCATGATGATAGTTAAAAAATGTTCTTTCTAATTACTATCTATCTTTTAGACACTTTTATTTGTCAATTTCATGGAAATAATGACTCAAACCATTGACCTATCCATTTTGTTTACTTTATCTACACTAGATTCTTAAGATTCACACATTTATTACCTCCATGTCAATTTCTCATTCCCATCAAGTATTTTGAATAGCTATTATTATTTCTTATATTTTGAAATTGACATTCTATGGGTCATCACATTTCAATTATTTCCTTTATAATTTTTGTCTTGACCCTTTCTTACAGACAATTTTACTGTAAGAATTCATTAGATAATTTATTTGAAAGAATCCCTTTGGAATTTCTATTTGGTCCTTTAGAAAATTGAAATGGTCCTTCAGCTTGTTGAAAAGTACCCTTCAGAAGATTTTAAAGTGTCCATTTAGCCTTAGAATGTCCCTTTGGAAAAGTTGCAACATACCCTTCAAAAAAGTTTCAAGGGTCCATTTTGGCTTGAAAGAGTCCTCAAAAAAAGTTGTAAGGTACCCTTCAAAATTTTTGTTTGGTCCATTTTTCTACAAAATAAAACTTTAGACTTTTGAAATGTACCTTTCAGACTTTTTGTTTGGTATATTTTGCTTGAAAATTGCCCTTCAAAGAAGTTGTAAAATATTCTTCGAAAAAAGTGAAATACCCTTCAAGAAAGTTGAAATGATCCCTTCAGGAAATATGAATTGGACCTTTTGAAAGTAAAAATACCCTCTGGAAAAGTTAGAAAGTAGCCTTCGGTTTTGAAGGATATCTTTAAAAAAAATGCATAGGGTGACTTTTGAAGAATTATCCTTCGATAAAGTTGAAAAAAAAATGTCCAAAAGAAATATACGTAAAGAGAAAATGCTTCAGACAAAAATTCCAAAATAATTTGGCAAGGGATTAGAAAAAAAACTAGAAAGAATTAGACAAAGGCTTAGAACAAAGATGAAAATTAACCTTCCAAAAGAAATAACACTTGGTATTTTTGTGAGATTTATCAAAGAACATTTCTTCTAAAGGAAAACTAAGAACTGGTCAAATTCTAAATTTTAAAGGTGCAAACCTTGGGTTGGAATTTGACCAACATGTCCCTTATGTTAAGAATCCCCATGGAGATTGAATTGCAAAATCCCTCAATGTGAGAAAACTACCCCATAAGTTCTCTCACCTTTGTTTAGGCAAAGCCAAAACTAGGAGAGAGATAACAATACCCTCTATAAGTGCCTCTCAGTCATTTTATACATTCAATGTAATCTTGATGCAAGACCCTTCCCTAGATACAATGACACTATAATAGGTTTTCCATCATTACTTGCCATTTTATTTCAAGTGTGTAATGTTGAGTGTATGAGGTGTATAATTAGGAACCAAAACTCTTATGACACCTTTTTTTGGGACTAAACTAAACTTCTAGTCACTTGCCTTGCTGGGAATTCTTACAAAGAGTTGTAAGTATTTCATATTGTGAAGTTCTCTATTATTACTACACCGATCTGACTATCCATCTATAGGCAAAGAATAAGGGGACAAACAAAATAGATAAGGGGATAAGTCTATAGGCATATTAAAGGGAAGAGATTAGTTGCTAAAGGTTATCAATATCTTAATAATCTCAAAATATTTGTTGACCCTACCGTCATTAAATACTATCAAAACTCTTCTACTGATTCTAAAACACATAGTCCTATTTATTTTCCAACTCCTCAACTAGCTAAATCCCCTCCCAAGTTTGATCCACCAATTCCACCTCATTCACCCCCTCATATCCCTTTTCCATTTGTTCTTGAAGATATTATTAAACTAATCATGAGGAATAGGGACCAATATGAGAATGCACATCCTGCATTATATGTTCCCAGATTTAGGCCTATCAATTCTAAGGAGATGGAAGGCTATCCTAATAAAGTCCTAAATGAAGTTAGGAAATGCCTCCCAATATTTCAAGGGAATAATGCAGTGAGTTGTGATAAACATTTGAGGGCCTTTCAAAATATTATTGAATATTATGAGGTTGAGTATGAGGATGTGTGCATCAAGTTATTTGTGAACACACTGGAAGAAGATGCTTGTGAATAGTTCAATTCCCTTCCTGTTAGATGCATTGATTCATGAAAAGAGATGCTATTAGTTTTTAGAATTCAATATGGTGCTATGATTGATCCAAGTTTCTATTGGTTGAATTTAAAAATATCAATAAGAATCATAATGAGTGTGTGAAATAATTTAACATAGGATTCAATAATAATATGATGTAGCTACCCGAAAACATCAGGCCCAGTGATACAATGTGCTTGATAAAGTATTGTGATGCTTTTGATAAGAAGGTTGTGTACTTATTAGGGGGAAAGGATCCCACTAACCTATGGTTGGTTTTTAATATGGATATCCAATTGAGAATAACATGAAGGCTATGGTAAATCCCATGAATAAGCATATTGATGTGAAGCTAGTCAATCCAAAAAAGACATAACCCATGAAGATAACCAACTTGGAAGAAACTATCAAAATTTTGACCTTTATTGTCAAATAAATGTCATACAAGATAGCTAGAGATGAAAAGGGGCTCCCTCATATGTCTACCATCTATGAGTGGGGTCCAAATATGAATCAAACATAAAGGGGGCCTAGTTTCTACCATCAAGATAATGATAAAGGAAAGAGGCTTGTACATGAAGAAAGGATAGATAGAAACCAAAATAGAGGATATAGAAAGGAGGTGTCTAATATTTTAAATGCCAAGGTAAATGCTATGAAATGTGATTTAGACATTGATTGGTGTGATAAGTTCTTCCTACCACACCCTCCATGTGATACTACTAAACAAGTTGAAAAAATATATAGATGAACCTAAATATGCATCATATAACTATGATATTTTTATGTTCAATTGTAAAAGTCCTCATATTGGATTGACTACCTCCATGATATTATTGACTGATACTATGGTTGATCAGTTTTGGAGCACTATTAAAATGGAGATTGTCTAAAATTTTGACTTTAATTATGATGTCAATGTGGCACAAGCATATGAATTTCCCATCCATGATTTTTATCTCTTATGCTCTATAATGATTAAAAACTATTCTAGAGGAATTCCATCAATTGAGGACATGTAAATGTTAATTAATGGAGCATTTGCCCAAAAGAAGGAATATAACTTGAGAAGTAAGCAACCAAGTGTTGCTCCTTAAGACACTTCCCCTATAAATCCAAAGTCAAGGAATGCAAGCAAGGAAGAAAATAAAGATGAATCAATCCTATAAGCTTTCAAGATAGCACCCATGACCCAAGATGCTAAGCTTAGAGGTGTTCCTACTAAGAGTAACAAAATTCCTATATTGTCTTGTATCTCTAAGGGTGATAATGAATTTAAACAAGATCTACCTCTAAAGGCTACTATCAAAATTTCAAATCCACCATAGCTTACTCCACTTCAGACCTTGAGTGACTATATTCTAGTTGAAGGTATTTTTACCCTTCTACCAAATATGCCTTTTCCTTAGTATAGTGTGTGTGATATGGCTTAAGTGTTGAGTTAAATAAAAATCACCGTGTCACTTGTTGAGTTATTACGAATACATGAACATAGGAAGAGGGACTTTGAATATTTATAATTTGGTGAAATTTTAGATGTAAATTAAGTTGAGTTATCCCATGCACCCCCAGAAGAATATGAAGAATTAGAAGAGGTTTTTAAACCCACTTCAAAGGTCTATTTAGGGACTACACTTGTAGAAATTCATCTAAATATGGATCCATTTTACATAACCCTCATGATTAATGGTCTGATTGTTCATAATTACATGTTTGATTATGGTGCTTCTTATAATATGATGTTCTTGGGTGTCCTCATTGAGCCTAGAGTGAAGATCACATTATCTTTTGGAAATTTTTATGCCATGGACTCATGAGAGGTTCTATTTGTTGGAAAATTCAAGGGGTTGGTGGTACAATTGGCAGTTCATCTTGGTGAGTACTTGAACATGGACATGGTAGTTTTAGATTACTCACCTATATAGGGGTTGTTATTGTCATGTAAATGGGTTGTGAGCATGGGTGGAAGTGTGCATATGGACCTTTCCTATGCCACCATTCCTTTATAGGGTAAAATGGTTAGACTTTATAGAGATCCAAAGATGCTACATGTGATTAAATATCTAAAGCATGTTCTCAATGAAGTATTATACATGGATGTTGAATTGGGAAACTTTGTTATAAATGTTGATACTAGTAAACATCTTGTTGTTCTTTATGTTGAACCTAACAAAGAAGGGGTAGTTTGGAGGATGTAGTTTGATGGGGATTACTCCAATATTTTAAATAGATATGGGGTTTTATTCTATGCTCCCAATGATATATGTTTTATATTTTCTTTTTATATATCCTTTGAGTACAATAACAATACTATTGATTATGAGGCACTCTGCTTGGTTTAAATATTACCCATGAATATGGAATCAAATGTTTGATTGTCAAGGGTGATTTTGAATTAGTGTTAAAGCAAGTCCATAGTGATTTTACCATAAAAAAATAAAAGGATGAAGCAATAATATAATGTTGTCTAGGATTTTCTTGACTTTTTTGATGCATTCAATCTGAGTTATCATGATAGAAGTTTCAACCAAGAAGTTGAAAAAATTATAGGGCTAGGTTCTCAATTTAATATTGTAAATATGATATCTCATTGTTAGTATCAAGTGGAGGTGCTTGTTAGGACTTCAATCCTAGATAATGTTCATCATTGGCAGGTCTTTGATGATGATGAATAGATTAAGAGGTTTCTAAACTATGAGCTTGAGTTCTATGATCAGATCATAGACCTAGGATCTATGGTTTATGTTAGTGATGGGAAGGAGACCTTATTTGGGAAGGACATTATTTAGCTAAAGAAAAACACTCTCCTAAGAGGACTGGTTAGTTTAGAAGTATATTCTGATGGAGTGGGTAGAATCAAGTTATGAGAATAATTTATTTCAAAATATGTGATTAAATGTAATTTGGGTTCTCATGAGAATCCAAGAAAGGTTTGGTTGGGTACTCACTTAAGTACAATTAAGAAGAAAGGTTACATGTAGCTACTAAGGAAGTACCCAGATTACCTAACATGGTCTTATTCTAAGCTAAAAGCATACATGGAATAATTGATCTAGTATGTCATCCCATTGTATCCTAATAATAAGCCTTTTAGGTAGAGATAAAGACCCATTAACCCCATCTTGTCTACCAAGATAAGGGATGAATTAAAGAAACAGAGGGACAATGGTATCATTCAACTCATTAGGTATTCATCATGGGTGGAAAACTTAGTCCCTGTAAGAAATAAAAATGGAGACATCCACTTGTGTACAATTCTATAAATCTAAACAAATATTATTTAAAAGATAATTATCCCTTGCACAATATGGAGAAGCTATTTCAAAGTGTTACTAGATTGGAAACATTGTCCACATTGGATGGATTCTCAAGTTACAACCAGGTTGTGGTGAAAGGTCCAAGACTATGTTCATTATGCCTTGGGGCACATATGTATATATGAGGATGCCTTTTGTGTTGATGAATACTGGTGTATGTTTCAATGAGTTATGGGCATCAATTTTTAAAGGATAATTTACCAATTCATTATTGTGTATTAGGATAACATCACTATGTACTCTAAGACTAGAGAAGAGCTTTTGGAGCATCTGGAAAATGTGTTGATAAGATGTAGGGATTTTGGCATTTTGATTAACATAAAAAGTGCCACTTTGGAGTACAAAAGTCCAAGTTGATATGACACAAGTGTCTAATTATGGTGTCATGATTGACCCTAAAGGGTAGAAGACATTTATAAATTGCCTATCCAATAGTCCAAGAAAGGAATTCAGTCTTTCTTTGGAATTAACTTTCTAAGGAGGTTTATGTCTAATTTTGTAGAGATCACTCTACCTATTACTTCCATGCTAAAGAAGGACCAGACCATCAAATGGGAGGATAAGGCCATGTAGGCATTTAGTGACATCAAGGGAGATTTAAAGTCTGCCCCTATTTTAGCCAATCTTGATTACACAAAGCCATTCTAGATATTCTCTTTTGCATTCTACAATACTATTATTGTTGTTTTTTTGCAAAAATGAGGATGGTTATAAGTAGCCCATAGCTTTATTTAGGAAAGATATGAAAGGTATTGAATTGAATTACTCCATCTTGGATAAACAATTTTTCACTCTTTTGAAGGTTGTTAAAACATTTAGGCTAAATATTCTGAGTTCAAAGATTATTGCCTATGTCATCACAACATGGTAAAGGACATTTTAAATTAGATTTAAGTATCTAGTAAGAGGTGCAGGTGGGTCAACAAGTTACAATAATATGATATGTATATTCCAACCAAAAAGTTAGTAAGGGGGATGGTTATAACCAATATTATGGCTAAGACCAAGTTGCAAGCTATTAAGGTAAACATTATTGCTTTTAATGTTGATAATTCCTTAAATTAATTTAATGCATCTCAGTGGTATAGAGACATTGTTTACTACTTGTAAAATTTGAATTGTCCCCCTAAATTGGATAATAATAAAGAATAAATATTAAACTTGTGTCCCAAAAATACCTCTTAACTGAGGATGGACTAGAATGGAAGAATCCAAATGGGGTTCTTCTAAGATGCAAACTAGAAGAATAGATTTTTATCTTGATTGAAGACTTCCATAGTGGAGTATGTGGTGGCCATTTTGCACCTAAGGTTATAGCTCATAAAATTATGAGAGTTGGTATAGGTGGCAATCATTGTTCAAATATGTTGCTTAGACATTTATAAGGTGTGATAAATGTGAATTATTTACTAGGAGGATGAAACCTTCATGTTATCTTCCCTTGTAGCCTATGAAAATTGGAGGCCTATTTAGATAATAAGGAATGTATTTCATTAGAGAAATTATTGATTCATTAAGCACTAGACATAGATGGATATTATTTGTAACTAACTACTTCACAAAATGGGTTGAGGTAGTCCCTACAAATAAAGTAACACACCATGTAGTTATGGATTTTTTGTGAAATTAAATTATTTATAGATTTGATGTGCTTATCAAGATAATTGTTGATAATTCCATGAGCTTCAAATCTAAACCTTTGGTGGCATCATGTAAAGACTATGGGATTGAATTGACCTATGCTTCCAACTATAGTCATCAAGGGAGTGGGCAAGTAGAATCAAGTAATAAAAACTTGATCAAGATCATTAGGTAAAATTTGGAAGCAAATAAGAAGAAGTGGGTGAATAACTAAAGTTTGCTTTATGGGCTGATAGGATCACACCTAAGAGAGCTATAGGTAGAATCCATTTTGAGATTATTTATGGAGATTAATTAGTTCTACCTATGGATTTATAGTTTCCCACTTATCAACTCATGTAACAACTAGAGGATGATGAACAAATCAACCACTATGAGAGTTGGGTGAACCAGATTATTGAGATTGATGAAATTTGAAGACAAGCTCATGAAATATACCTCAAGTTCAAAGATAAGCTAAAGAAAATATTTGATATTAAGTTCACTCTGTGAACCTTACAAGTAGGTGATTTGGATCTACTTTAGGATAGCATGAATGAGGAGAAAGGAAAGAATGAAAATTTTGATGCCTTGTGGATGGGTCCCTATTCCATTGACTATCAGAATGGGAAACATACTTTCTTCTTGAGAGATTTGGATGGTGAAATACTAGAGCTAATAGTTAATAGAAGACATTTAAAACACTTCATTGATTAAGTCATTAACATCTGTACCATATTGTAAAGTGTTTTGTTTCTTTATCTTTTGTTTTTGTTTTATTGCCCCTCTATTTTGCACCTTACTTGTAAGTTTCTCTTTATGTCCTATTGTGTCTTCATTTCCAGATCCTTCTAATCTATTTTTGTAAGTATAACATGTTTTATAAAGCCTTCATGAATGTTTGATGAAATTTTTTGCATCTTGACTCTGTGACCCAATGGATTGGCATTTGGTATTATGTTTTGGGGTTATTTTCATAATCGTAGGGGGTATGCATCCTTTGGTGAGAGCTAGTGTTAGTGCCTAACATTATACTAAAGAAATATGGCCCTTGTCAAGTGTAAATGAATATGTCCTTAGCCCAAATTTCATCTCCAAGTGTTCCTTTGGAAGGTCAAGTTCATGTAAAAAATGGCTAAGTCCTAACCTAGTCTTTGTTTGGTTAGTGTGTATTTCCCTTAAACTTTTTTGGCCTTTTGCATGAACATAATGTCCAACATAAATAGGTCTTTGGGATTTTTTTCTCAAATAAAAATTTTGAAGACTTATTTTCATTTAACATTTTATCCACTACAAAATGTCTAAAGGAATTCAATGTCTTATTTATTTTCACCAAAGTTTCTATAAACAGTCCAAAGGGTCATTTTACCTTTGCAAAAATTTTGAAGGGTCATTTCCTTTGGGAATTTTACCATTGAAAAATTCTTGAAGGACACTTCTAAAAGTTCATTTTGCCTTTGAAAAATTTTTGAAGGGTCATTTCCTTTAGGCATTTGGCCCTTGAAAAATTACTGAAGGGTCATTTATTTCAGGCATTTTTCCCTTGAAATTTTCCTAAAGGGCACCTTCAAAAAATTTGAAGGGCACTTTAAAAATATCCATAAGACACTTTTAGAAAGTCTGAAAGGCACTTTCAGGAGATCTAAGGGCCATTATAAAAGGCTAAAGGGCAATTATTTAGGGAAAGTTCCCTTGAAAAAACTTCCAAAGGGTATGTTCAATTGGCTGAAGGGTACTTTTGGTAAAGTTGTTGTGGAAAAAAAGACCTATTTTATTTAAAAATTTTGCCCATGAAAAAAATATGAAATAATTGCATTTCTTTAGGAAAATTACCAAGTTTAATTTCTGTGAGAAAATTGTATTAGACAAAATGCCCAAAATAATTGTCCTGATGAAGACAAAAGGAGCTAAGTCTCAATTCTTTTGGCAAAAGTGCAAAGGTCTAATTCATTTATAAAAAATAAAAAAGACAAATTTATTCAAGAAATTTATTTTGAATAAAATGTTAGAAATAATTATTTTGACAAAGGTGAAAATTTGAACACTGAATTATTTCAGGCATCTTTCCCACACAAAAAGTTTGAAAGAATTCTATTTCTTCAAGAAAAGTGTGAAGATTAATTCTTATGGGAAAAGTTTAAAGTTAAAATCCTTTTAGGAAATTATCTTGGACACTTTTTTTGATATAATTGTCTAGATAGAATGCTTGAAATAACCATTGTGGTATAATTATATCGAAGAAAATCCTAAATTAGAAGTGCCAAGGATAAAGAAAAGCCAAAGAAAATAGGAATGTTGGAGATAAATACCTAGACTAAATTATCATAGAATAAAGTCCTCAAATAAATTTTTGAATTACAAAGGTGAGGGTCTCACAAATGTCTTTTGATAGGTACATAGATGTCATCTTTAAGCTGTAGGGACTAGCCATTGGGATTCAAATGTTCCAAGATAGTCATGTGAGCATCAATTTTAGACCCCTTGAAGTATATGTTTGTTTTAAAATAGAGTCAAATCCAATGGCATGTGTTTTCATGGAGTAGGATGATCTGATGGTTTGTGATCAAATTTAAATAGTCAAAGGAACCTAGGACAAATATAGGCATGAAATTTTTTAAGCTCATGGGGCATTATTTAAAGTTTGAGCATGTTCAATAGATATGATGGTATGAGCTAGTAATTGATAGTTCAATGGGGCCCAAGATCAGGTGAGATACTTCCATATGGTGTATGAACACTCGAGGTAGTAGGGATTACCTAAAAGGTACACAAGAAGCCCATAGGGCTACCAAGTGGCATATTTTTAGGGCCAAGTAAAAGGCAATATCCAATAATGCTCCACCCCTAAGATCATAATCTAATGGAGCATGTTTTCTCATCCAAGCCAAATTTGATGGTACATAACCAATGTTGAAAAGTCAAGGACACTGTGAGAAAATCTAGAAATGACAAGTGGCATAATTGCATGCCACAAATTTAAAAATTGAGCATCTCATGCATGATCTATGACTTGTGTTTGCTTGGGTAAGGATGATCTAATGATGTGAGTTGAGGTGGAATTTTCAAAGGGGTTGGATTGCATGAGGAAGTGATAGGTGTCTAGATTAGATCCAATCAATTGAATTAGTCACTCTTAAGCCCCACAACTACCCAATTGGATATAATATGGTGTGTCAAATGTTAGTATGTGGTAATATTTGGCTTAAAATCTAAAATTAATAGTTATTTTATGGATGTGGTAATGATTCAAAGTATAGAATAATTTCTAAGTACCATTCCAAAGCATATCTTTTTAATGGCCATAGATCTTTTCTATTTTCATCATAGCTAGAGCTTTCTAATTATAATCATCACAAGGTGATGGTATTTCCTTAGTGTACACAAAGAAGAGATTTCCTATCTAGAATTTCCATGATATGTAATCAATCAATAGGAGAGAATTTCCAAATAAGTTTCACATGAAGACAAAATCTATTTGGCTCTTCAAATGATTTTCTCCCTCCAGCTATGCAAGTGAGTGGTCAAGAGCATCTAAAGGTGGTTGCATATGATGAAAAATAGTTATTTGGGTTTCCACTATGAATTTCACCATCTAGATCATGTATTAACTAGCATATTTAGTCAAAATATCAAAGGTTTGTTGTAAAACATTCATCATTCTTTGCAAAGGTAGTTGTAATAATGATTCTTTTCTTACAAGTGGATGAGGATCTAAGGCATGACAAAGGGGATACTCTAGTTGAAAGTATATTGGTGGACTTGAAGTCTTGTTCTATAATTTTTCAAGTTATGACCCAAAGTTTTAGATTAAAAATGTATAAATAGGGGTTTTTTCCTCTATTTTAAGGTTGTTTTTGGTTATTGGTTGTCGTATATCATTATTTTAGGCATCCTTTTTATCTAAGTCTAGGTTTTACAAAAAAAAAATTGGGATCAACTACTGTGTGTAGATATTGTCTCCCTTTATAAGGTGGTTACATCTATACAACCATTATCAAGCTTTGAGAGTATTTTTATGTCTCCCTTGTTAAAATAGAAATCTCACCATGTTTTTCTCCATGGAAACATTTTGAAGTGTTGATGTTTTTAATATTTATTTTTAAGTCAAGTGGATAATGTTTGTGGTTATTTATTGTATCTTGTTAATGAAATTCAATAATGTGTTTTTAAATTTATATTTATTGGATATTTGGGTTTGTGTTCATTACTAGTTGTCACTCTAAGCATGTACCTAGGTTATAAATCACTTTTTGTAGTTATCTTTGAAAATGTGTTATTGAATAACTTTTAAAGGCACCCTAGGTTCATAAATTTAGTAGGAGTAAGTATCTGAGATTATAGTTTCAATGTATATTCTCAGGTTTTAGGTATCATTTAGTATTTACCATTATATTTCATTTGAATTCTTTATACATCTTTGTTAAGAAATAATTGTCATGAAATTATGCCAGATACCCTACTATTTAGAAGCCACCAACATGCCATCCTCCATTTTATAGTTATCTAACTTGTCCTACCCTATCCTACCCTATAAATAACACACCCTATTACATAATATAAGTTTTTCTTTCCTTAAAAATGCATAAGATCTTACATATTTGAAATGTGTTTGTAGTTTGTTCTTTAAATTCTAGTGTTATAGTTTTCCATCTGCCCCTTGTTGTTGAATATTTTATATAATGGATGTTATAGTCATCACCTTATATGTATTCATTAGCTTGTGTATGACATAGAACATTTATGCATTTCATTTGATGACCCTTCATGGGTGAAGTGTGAAAAATTGGTTATGCTCTGGTTATGTTTGTCCCTTTGTGCCAAGAATCCCCATGGAGATTGAATTGCAAAATTCCTCCATGTGAGCAAGCTACCCCATAGGTTCTCTCATATTGGTTTAGGCAGAGCCAAAATTATAAGAAAGATAACCATACCCTTTGTATGTGCCTCTTAATCATTTTATACACTCGGTCTAATCTTGATGTAAGACCTTTCCCTTGCTACAATGACATTCTATTGGGTTTTTCATCATTGCTTGCCATTAAATTGCCAGTGTACAAGGCTAAGTCTACAAGGTGTACAACTGGGAACCAATAATAAGGATGGATAAAAAATATTATTAAGAGTGAGTTAATAAATATTAAAGGTGAAAACCAAGTAAAACAACCAAAAAACATAAATTAAAGCATCTAAAACACATGAAAACTAAAGTATCAAACACTAATTTTAAAGATGTACATAACAAGATGAAACCACCGATGTTTTCAAGTGGTAAAAATAAAAATTTCATGATAGTTTTTAAAACTAATGCCTTGGATAATGAAACTATCAAGGCATATATTATAAATATTGTGATGGTTTCATATCTACCATAGTGATTTATGGAACTTTTATGACTATTTCATTTTTATTATGATGATTTTCAACACTGATTTAAAATATTTAATTTTAAAATTCAAACACAGAAAAAGAGAATTTTAAAAACAAAAAGACCAAGAAAGGACAAAAATCAACCTAATTTAACCTTTTAAGGTTTTACACAAGTAATTCCTATTTTGGTTATAGGGGTAAGATGTCTAAATTAGTCTAATAATATGCAATAATTAAGTACTTATTTGTTGTGGCTTTTGACTTATTTTGAATTTCTAAAAATAATAATAAATAGGCTTAAATAGAAACTTGTCTTAAAAATGACTGTCATAGATGATATGGATTCTAAAAATTGGGTTTTAGATAGTTTTGAGTGTCATCAATAGGATTCTAGGATCTATTTGCTCATTGGATAGTAGCATCCCACTTGAACAATAGTGCCATGTTGTTGTCATGTCCTCAAAGTGGTACTAGTGTCATCTTTGTAGGACTGTTTCTATTTTTATAAGAGCATTTCACCTATATCTTTAAGTCTTATTCATATGTGCATAAAATATGGAACTCTATGTTATGCATAGAAAACATGATTTAGTGTACAAAACTTAATCCTCCTTGAAATTATGGCATGAGCAATAATTATGTGTTCATTATTAGGATATACTAGACATCCTCAATACCCTACTATGAAGTGAGTTGACTGCATACGAATACTCCAAAGAGGGATCAATCTTAATGTTATTCTCCCACCTAGTGTTTGATGTAAGTGTAATTGAATGATATAATGAGACTAGAATTAGATGTCTTGAATGTGCTTGAGCTTTGAAATATTCAAAATATGGGTTTAGAGCTATTGTAGATGGTAGTATGTATAAGTAGGGAAAAATAGGGATCAAATACCTTAATTTTTCTCAACTTGTCTTTTATTTAAATAACATTTTACATCAAATTTCCATCTAGTGAATAAAATTCAAATAAATTTGTATTTATATAGATCTGTAGCTTATGTAGATATTAAAATGTGTTTAGGTCAATCTTAGGAGGGGCACATATTTGAAAAAGTATATGTTTTGAAGAGTTAGGGAAAAGGATAGTAGTGCCCAGTTGGGGAAACTAGTGCCATGTGGTTACAGTGTACACAATGTGGTGTTAATGTCCATTTGGTAGACTAATAGTCAAGGTGGGTTGGGATATGAGAAAGCTATCTTACGATTGTGTTTTGGTTGACTGAAACTATTTATGATCTGCATAATGACTGAAAAAGTGTGGTAAAATCTCTAGGATAGGTTTAGGTCTACACTAAGAATAGGCTAACTCAAGTTACACTCTTAGCATCCACATACCAATTTTAGGTGATTACATTTTCCCCCTCCCTTTATGCCAAAAATGTATCAAAGTGAAATGACTAGTATAAATGAAAATGAAGCATACCTAGATTTACCTGGGAAGTAAAGACCATTTAACTGAGTCTAAGTATGTGAATATAGGTCTACGTATGTGAAACATGATACAAAGGAATGGCCTAAAATAAAACATGTAAAATTTAGTCCTTACTTAAGAGATGATCAAAAGAAAAAGACTTTGTTGAATAAATTAATTCAGTAAAGCTGAGTAAAGAGTTAGGAAATGAACAAATACACCTCATTGGGTATGCAAACTAATACATGAACCTGGTGATAACCTATGTGTGTGAGTGTATATAGTGATCATATAATTCAATAACCTAGATTGAGTTGATGTCTTGATCAATCCTCATATTAGTGACTCACGAACTTAATATAGTTTTGAATCCATCATTTCCCGCCCCTACTTGGTGGATCCTAATCTATGAATAGTTTGGATAATATTATAAGTTTGTCTAACCCTTTTATGTGGGTGGCTCAATAACTCAAGTAGGCCATGAATCCATCATTTCCACCCATGTGAAGTAGATGCATATGTAATTAAACTACATAAAGTGTTGAAAGTGTCTAACTAAGTAAATCTATGCATGTTAGATTTGTAGTTATTTGAGTATATTAATCAAATTTGGGCCACTTGGGAATGCCAAACACTATAGATGGAGTAAGTCATGAATCTAGTGACAACTTGGAATGTTATATCAAGTGTGTAAAATGCAGATAATGACATGGATTTTACCATTCCATCTAATCAACCTTTATTTAGCTAATTATATAAAAACTATGTGCCACACACATGCCCCCAATTTAGTATCTAAGTATAATGAATCTGAAATAAATATGTAATAATTAAATCTGTGTAATTGAACTAAATGTGTGATTAATCATTTCATACATGGTTCCCCCAAATCTAAGTAATGAGTATGAATCTAAGCTATAATGAATGTATCTGAGCAAAATTTGAACATACCTATCAAACCTATGATTATATCTATGCAAAATTATATTATACTTGGTGTGCTGGTCTAAATAATCTAGACTATCTTGAAGCTGGGGATATTATATAATAGTGCCATGTAGTGGATAGTAGTGCCTTTTTCTAGTGTCCCAATTTGGGTACTAATGTCTAACTGGTCTAAAATCTAGGTGATCTGAATTGACTTTGTGTCTACCCTATGTTTTATTTCTAAGACTAAGCCTATGTGCTAAATATTTTCTTTAAATATCAAATTAGGATCCTAATCTTTGTGACAAACCCCTATGAATTTCCCATATATTATAACCCCACTGGGTTTAACTCAAATAATGGTATTTTTTTATAAACATTACTTAATAATCAAATCATATTATCCATAAGAGATTAATTAATATGATATTTAACTAAATGCATATTTTCATAAAGAATATATTATGATTCATGTAGATAATGATCATATTAACAAAGACAATATAATTACAAATATAGTCCATCATAAATGTATAACTATTGATTTAATAACAACTCAACCAACTTTTAAAAGTTAAAAAAATAATACTATACAATTAAGAACAACCAAACTGTTGTTCATTAAGTATAATAATACAATGATTATACATCAGAGTGAAATATAATAAGTAGAAGGTTCCATAGAACCAATGCATGTCCATAATCTAATTATGTAAATATAAGGAAATCATGAATAATAATATTTATTGGTCGACTATTGGAGGAGAGGGAGAGTATCATCAGAGTTATTTTGTACACCAACCATGGACCATAGATTCCCCATGCAATTCCCAATTAGTGAATGGCCCTCTCTTCATGGATGAGTAGATGATAGATAATGATGCAAGTATCGAGAAATCAACTAGAACCCTATGTTGTAATATTCTAACTACATGCATCATATCATAAATAATTTCATTTCTAATATGACATCATGCATACATGCATATAATCAAATAGGTGAAATTATAATGTTAACTATAAACATTACTTTGGATAAAGTTTTCATATAGTTTAATGATCCATTATATCAATCATAATCAAAACACACACACACACACACACACACACACACACACACACACACACACACACACACACACACACACACACACACACACACACACACACACACACACACACACACACACAATTAGATCTCATATAATCTAAGTATTAAAGCATCTAACTATATTGGTGAGAATCCATCTCATGATAATTATCATTAGTGACATTAATACCATATTTATAAATAATCTAATACAAGAATTCAACAAATTTCTCATACATATTTAGTATTTAATACCATGGTAATTGAATAAAAGAAATATATAGGAATAATCTCATGTTAAATAACAACCTAATTTCACAAATATGTTTTCCTAAGTTCCAATAAAACCAATGTCCATTCCCCATTAAGTCAATATTACATATGAAATTGATTTATAACAGTCATCTTCAAATCTAAGAATTTATCAATTTCTAATTAACACTCCTAGTTCATATGCATTATCTTACATAAAATAGTTTAAGAATTTATTAATAAATTCAAAGTAAATCAACAATAATAAATTCAATAATTATTATTCTAAATAGCTAAAAATCAACTCATTTCATAATTAATAACTAAACTTTATATTATTAGTTAATGATATAAATCTAGTTTGCACATGAATAAAACTATTCATTATAAACAAACATCAATAGTATATCATACTATCTATATAAACATGTATATATAATATGTCCATTTATATACATTCAAACCCTTTTTTCCATTTATAACCAAATGACATAATATATATATATATATATATATATATATATATATATATATATATATATATATATATATGATCATACATTTATACACATACATACACACATACTTATGCATACTTTTGAATTAGTAACAGACACACATATGTATGCTTATTCATATATAATATGTTTGTCTATATGTATAGTCCATGATTACCTATATACATATGTATATATGTTCAAGTTATCTAAAATCCCAAGCTTCCTATCTAAGAATGAAACTTAAATAAAACTTGAACATTTTCATACAATCTAATAAACATCAAATAGACATTTATTAACCATGTCTCACATGGCCAGTTGAAAATAAGAAACCATCCAACTAATTTGAATTTAACTATAACAAAAGCTTAATGCTTGTCTGTGTTTACCTTAGAAAAAATGGATGATAAACATTACAAGGGAATTATCATAAATAGTAACCATCGAGTCAATATATGTTTTTTTGTATTTTATATTTAAACACATAATATAATTTATTTAGCTGAGAACTTATATATTTACACAATCAGCTATTAGGATAAATTCCATAACATCCCTAAATAAGTATACTCTATAGACTCAGTAAATATACTCACAACATTTATTAAATATAGACACAACCGTCTTAAAACTATGTTAAGCCTTTATAACATTTTAATGTTACATCATAACTTAAACCAATTTGGCTCCCTGATTCATAGTTTGTTATTAAAAATAAAATAAACATATAAATATATTCACATAGTCACATATAACCATTTACCCAGTTGACAAGATATCTATACAATTGACAAGAAAATACTAAAAATATACAATCAACATAAAACTATATACATGGCCAACACAATTTTACATACATAGGTTGATTCACAATGTTATAATTAAAATCAAGTATACTTGTTTATACAATTGATATCCAATAAGTAAAATCAAATAATATATTTTATTTTGTTTATTAAAATTTCAATTTATAGTATAATAAATCAATATATTTAGTCATACTAAAACAAAACACAAAGGATATTACCTGAAAAATATCTAATAATAATAGCTTGAAAATATAGTCAAGTCAAATACTTTCACTCACCCATCATACACATTAAATAAAAATCAATTTCTAATCAACCCAAGTAAAGTATACACAATCCATTCAAAAGATACCTACCATCTTCATAAATTCATAAATATATATTCTCAACCAAATACATATTCAAATACCCAAAATTGACTTTGAATAACATGATATTAAATGGCCCTAATTTTTATACATAGTCAACTCACTAAATTCATTAAAATATATATATATATATATATATATATATATATATATATATATATATATATATATATACAGTACTCTATTGAATAAATAAAACCTTGTGTCTAACCCTATAAAAAATGCCTCAACCATTTTAAAAACATGACCGCTTAATAGAGTAATACATTGGGTCTTAAGAAAAAGTATAAAATATAGTCAAATCAATAGCCATGTGTAATAACACTTAAGTAAATTATTATTACAAATACCACCATTCCATATTCATTTTATATAGGAATCAAGTCATGGATTTGATTCTGTGAGGGATAATTTCTCCTCTCACAAGGTCAAATCCCTGACCCCTACTAGGGTTTTGAAATATAATAGTAAAATCCCATATCCATTTAGTATATCTAATGTATAAAATGAATATAGAAACATAAAATAAATTTCAAGTACAAACCCTCCCTTTTATCTCTTGAATAAATTTTCCTTCCTCTACCACTAGAATTATTTTCCCTTCTTTTCCATTATATACCATAGCTAGTTCTAAATCCTTGAACTCTCCTCTTCTTTATTGCTTTCCTAGACCATTTCATGCATTTAAAAACCCTAAGATCATGGAAAACCCTTCTCCATTACTAACAAAAAGACTCACCATCAAGATATAAATTTATAGCATGCTTTTCATGTCTTCTATATCGATTGCCAAAATAAAAAATTCTCCCTATTTTACTCCATCATGCACTCAAACCCTCACCATGTTAATTTTACATGGTTCAAATGGAAAAGCACAAAACCAAATGATGGTTATAGAGATTAATTTTAACGTCACTAACAAGTCAATGAATATAATTATTATGTTTTAATAATAATTCAAATGCCCATTCCACTCAAGCATTAAACATTAAATAAGTTATGCCATATACCTAGGTAGTCCCTTAGGTATTTTAAAATTTAGTCCCCCCTTAGGTACTCCTTAGGTCTAGGATAAACATAGTTTTATAAAAATGATTTTGTTATAATTTTCAAACAAGCAATGTTTTTTTTCCAAGTCGTGTGTGTGTGTGTGTGTGTGTGTGTGTGTGTGTGTGTGTGTGTGTGTGTGTGTGTGTGTGTGTGTGTGTGTGTGTGTGTGTGTGTGTGTGTGTGTGTGTGTGTGTGTGTGTGTGTGTGTGTGTGTGTGTTCTAATAATGTTTTTCATTGAATGTTGTAGGTACATACTCGTAAGAGGATATTTAATCAATAGAAAATAAAGTTATCTATAAACATGTATACCTAGAACATAATGTAATGGAAACCATATCATCAGCTAGTAAGTAGTAATAATTTGTACATGAGATTGATTAGTATTAAAACATGAATCTAATGATATAAATCCATATAAACATAAATGAACTCAACACAATAAAACTTAAAGTAGCCATGTATTTTATTGTGCAAAGTGGTGTGTTTTAGGTTCGTTATCAATTCTCAATACCTCCAACATCTCCATCTGCATCATCATCCCTGATGATACTCTCCTTCCATATATGACTAGATAGTATAATTTATCATGCATCCACCTCAAAAATTCAAATGGTAGCTAGCCCATAACCAATATAATTAATATAAATGCTACTAAATCACATAAATACTAAATAAGCATAATCCTTATGCATAAAAACTTGTGTATAACTAACTAAATCAAGTAATGAGTCACCGAATAGTCATTAAACATATGTCCATACATCAAAATAATTATATTTAGTTTGATAAACCATTAATTAAACAAAATTAACCCTTTAATATCTATTTAATAATAAAATCATGTTTAGTGAGGAAATAGGGATGTAACATCCTTCCCCTAAAACTGGTTATCATCTTGATGACACTTATTTCAAACCATAGTTTTGAAATAAAATAAAATAAAGTATAAAATAAAATAACAACAATAAATGATTAATCAAATAAATATGGAAATAGAATAGAATTCATCATAGTTCTCCCAAGTGGAACTATCCTTAGAATATTGGTCCCACTAGACCTTGCACTATGACACTTCTCTATTGCACAAACTAATTTTCTTTGTTAATTATTTTATTTGGTTATGTTGTGACCACTCTAGGATCTATAAACTATAAAGCATTCCAATATAATACATGAGAAGGATTAACTACATAATTTTTAAGATAGGACACATGAAAAACATTATGCAAGAGGGATAATGCTAGTGGTAATGTAAGCATATATGAAATAAGAATGATTAATTCAAAGACCTCAGAGGGTCCTACATATCTTAGTGAAAGATTTAATAATTTAACAAATTTAATCAATCTCTTTTGAGGATTAACTCTCAAAACTAATTCATGACCTACAAAAAACTATCTTTCTATCCTTTTTAGATCAACATAGTTTTTTTGCCTATCATTTGCTTTAGCTAGCCTTTTTATGATTAACTTGACTTGCTCCTCCATTTATAAAAGAATTTAAAGACCAAAGACCACCCTATCCTCTATCTTTCCCCAATTGATCAGTGTTCGACACCTCCTTCAATATATGCTTCAAATAGAGCCATCTTTAAAGCTAATTTGTTAGATTTATTATAGGCAAACTCTAATAGTGGAATATACTCTTCCCACTTGTATTTATGATCCAAGAAATACATTCAAATAAGTTATTATATAACTTGATTTACCCTCTTTGTTTGGCCATCCATTTATAGATGATATGAAGAACTAAAATTCAATGTGTGCCAAAATCTAAATTTAGAGTCAAGCAAAATCTAGATGTCATCCTTAGATCTCAATCTAAAATGATCTTCTATATAAAACCATGTAACTAGTACACCTCTTTCAAAAAAATATTTACAATCATAGGTGCATCATCAGTCAAATTACTAGGTATGAAATGGGCTACCTTAGTTTGTCAACTACCACCAAGATCATGGCATGTCAATTATGTGATAATGGCAATCCCTAGATAAATTCCATCTAATTACCTTCCAATTCCATTTTGGTATATCATGAAAATGAAAAAATCATTTTGGATGCACATGTTCAACTTTCACACACTTACACTCCAAATAATGATACACAAAATCCACTTCATCCCTTTTAATTCCTTTCCAAAAATAAAGAGGTTTTAGATTTTCCATGAGCTTATTCACTCCTAGATGACCTAAATAAGGGGCATTGTGCAATTCCTTAAGCATTATGCTCCTTAAAGTTTCTCTATCAGGTATATATATTCTACCATTTTACCTTTAAAGACCATCATTATTCAACTTGAATCCTTTAAACTTAAGATTCTGAGCATCCTATGACAAAAATTTCCTAACTTGATCAAAAAATTTATCTCTATGGGATAATTTTAAACAATGATTATGAAAGGTAATCCTAATAGTATCCAACATTGTTATATAGCTTCTATGACTTATGGCTTCAACAACTCTATTTTCCTTGCCCTTGATGTAGTTAATATCAAAATTTTAGTCTAATATAAACTCTAGCCAACATCTCTGATGAGCATTTAGGTTTAGTTGGGTGAAAATATATTTGAGTCCCAAGTTTTTAGTCTTTATATCAAATAGTTTTCACAATAGATAATGCTACCAAACTTGCAAAGAATGCACACTTGATGCAAGTTATATATCATGTGGAACATAATTTGCCTCATAAGGCTTAAGTTTCCTAGACTCAAAAGCTACCAATAAACCATCCTGCATAAGTAATCCTATAAGACCATCCCTAAATGCATTAGTGATCACCAAGAATTTACCATTGTTATCAATAAATCTTAGCATAGGCACTAACATAAGCCTCATTTTAGACTCTTGAAAACATTTCTTGTACTGGTTTGACTAGACAAAAATCTAATTATTTTACTGAAGAGAGGTAATTGGGTTAGCTATTTTTGATAAATTTGGAACAAATTTCTTATAATACCCTATTAGACCCATAAAATTTATCACCTCATGCACATTTTTAGGTGTTGGCCACTCCACAATGGTTTATATCTTCATTCAGTCAACTAAAATATTATCTATGGAGATAATGTGTCTCAAATATTGCACTTTCCTTTGGAAAAATGCACATTTGGATAACCTACCATATATTTTGTGCTTCCCTAAGTGATGCAACACACACTTCAGATGATATTTATCATTCTTAGAATAAATGAGGATATCATCCAGAAACACTAACACAAAATGATCTAAATAGTCCCTAAAAACACTATTCATAAGATTCTAAATGTTGTTGGAGCATTTATTAACCTGAAAGGAAAAACCATAAACTTAGTGTGCCCATATCAATTTTTGAACATTTTTTTAAGAATATCTTCTTCTTGATTTCTCAACTGATTATATCCCACTTAGAGATCTATCTTTGATAGTACTATTGCCTCATGCATTTGATAAAATAGATCAACAATGTTAGGTAATGGATACTTATTCTTTATTGTTTCTTTATTCACCATCCTATAATCAATACACATTCAAATATTAGTATCATTATTCTTAATGAACATGATTGGTGCACCCCACAGTGACTCACCTTATCGAATCAACACTATAGATAACAACTATTGTATTTGATCCTTCAATTCAATTAAATCAATAGTCATCATCTTATAAGGTGCCTTGAATTATGGTTCTAAATTAAATATTATGTCACTTGAGTAATTGAACTCGTGTGTGCTGGTAATCCTAAAAATTCCTTAGGAAACACATCTTGAAAATTCCTAATGAAAGGATAATCTTTAATGGATTACTCCTTTACTTCTTACATATCATTTATTTTAACAATAAATGTTTGATATCTTTTCCTCTAAGCCTTATTAAGTTAAATTGTATAAATTTGCCTAAGTTTAAACTCCCATTTTTCACCTTGAATCTAATTTTGATTCCCAAAATCATCCTAACATTTTACCTTTTTTAGATATAAATCTACCTTTCCTTTATGCTTAGCAAACCAATTCACCCCAAGAATTACATCATATGACCCTAATGGAGATAAATAAACATCTACAATAGTAGTGAATTTAGGAAACTAAATCTTAGCTTCCACTAAACACCTATCAAATTTGACCTTAAAATCATTCTCATATTGCACTGACCACATATTTTCCATTAAACCAACTTTCCTAGACAACTTAGAAATTATAGAATGAGAAATAAAACACTCATTAGATCTAGTATCTATCAAAATGGAAATATGTTGACCAAAAAGATTAATTATAATCTCAATAGGTGAATCTTGAATATTAGCTTGATGATTATCAATCATCACATGGATTCTTTTTTGGAAGTCCCATTGCTACATAGTACCCTTGGATTTTCCTTTATATTTTCCTTGAGTACATTCCCTATAAAAGTGATAAATTTCATAGATGAAACATCTATTATGTGGTTATTTCATTTCTAACTACTAATTCCCTTTGAATCCAAATTTAAAACCACCATTCATTTTTTTAACACTTGAGAAGTTATTGAATTTAGTGTTCTGATTCTTAAACTAATTCTTAGAATTTTCATTCCTCTTATAGTTCTTCTTATTAAGAATCATTTTTTAACCTCCAAAATTCTTAAACATATCGCTAACCTAAGCAAGATATTTTAGCTTAAACTCTTTCTTAACTATTTTCTCAAAAATGTAATCCATCATATATTTTCCATGCACATCTACCTCACATCCAATTTAGGGTTTTAATCCCATAATGAGATTTTGGATTCAAAAATTTTAATCTACCTAATATTGAGGTACATATTTTAGGAGCACAGTGAAATAATCCTAGTAATCAATCATCAAAATATCTCCCTACTTCAAATTCTAAAAATATGTCAACTTCTGATCAAAATATAACTAAGGAAGTCATCACAACCTGAAAAATGTCACAAACTACTCCCAATTAGTGGTGGTAGATTCAAGGTTCATCTCAAGATTCTTATTTACCCACCATATTTTTGCTTGTCTAAAAATTTTATATTCTCAACAAAATGATTTAGTAACTTATGAGTAGTTTTATATCTTGAATTACTTTTCCATTTCCATCAACCATGCTTTAGAACCATCCCCAACTACATTTATATTGAACTTATGAGGATTTAAATTCTTCATGTCCCTTGCAATTTCTATAGCTACTCAATCCCTATCATCTTGTGGCACCTCATCATGCTTATACTCTTGTTGAGCCTCTTGTTGAGCTTCTTGTTGAATAAGTTGTTATTTAGCCTCTTACTGATTGAATTCCTTGACATGCCCATGCACTTATTTTTATAAGGCTATGATTCAGTCCCTATTTTCATGAATGGAAGTGAGAATTTGATCTAATTTTTTATCTTTCTCTATTGAATTTTTTTTTTGGATCTACTGGAGGGTTGGTATTTTAAGTACCCTCACCTCTAGCTCTACTACACACCATTATCCTTTCTAATTAATAGGATAATATGAATAAGTTATTAGACTCATTAAGTCCTAGGGTTTGATATTCAGCTCTTCTAACATAATTTTAGAACCCCACTAGGATTAACTCAAACAATAGTAATTTTTTTAAAAACTTTACTAAATAATCAAATTAGATTATCCATAATAGATTATTTAATATGATATTTAACTAAATACATATTTTAATAAAGAATATGTTATGAATGATTTAGATAATTATCAAATTAACAAAGATAATATAGTTACAAATATAGTCCATCATAAATGTATAATTGTTGAATTAATAACAACTTAGCCAAATACAGAAAGTTAAAAAAATAATACTATATAATTAATAAAATCCAAACTAATGTTCATTGAAAACAAAAATACAATGGTGATACATCAAAGTGAAATATAACAAGTACAAGGTTTCAAAAAACCAATGAGTTTCCATAAAATCATTATGTAAATATATTTAAATCATGAGTAAGAGTATCTATTGGCTTACTACTGAAGGAGAGGGAGAGCATCATCAGAGTGCTTTTCCACAACAACCATAGACCATATATCTACCGCATAATGCCTAATCAAGGAATGGCCCTCCCTTCATGGATGATAAAATGATAGTGGTATAGGTATTGATAAGTCAACTAGAAACCATGTGTTTTAATATTCTAATTACATGTAGCATATCATAAATATTTCCATCTCTAACATGACATTGTGTATACATGAATATAATAAAAAAGGTGAAATGATAAAATTAACTATAAACATTACATTATCCAAATTTTTTATATAATTTAATTATACATTAGATCAATCTCTCTCTCTCTCTCTCTCTCTCTCTCTCTCTCTCTCTCTCTCTCTCTCTCTCTCTCTCTCTCTCTCTCTCTCTCTCTCTCTCTCTCTCTCTCTCTCTCTCTCTCTCTCTCTCTCTCTCTCTCTCTCACACACACACACACACACACACACACACACACACACAATCAGATCTCATATAATATAAGTATTAAAGCCTCTAACTATATTCATGAGAATTTATCTCATGATAATTATCACTAGTGAAATTAATACCACATTTCGAAATAATCTATATAAAATAATTCCGTAGATTTATTATACATATATATTATTTAATACCATGTAATTAAATACAATAAATATATAGGAATAGTCTCATGTTAAATAACCAATTTTAAAAAATATATTTCCTATGTTCCAATACACAAATGTCCATTTCCCATTAAGGCAATATTACATATGAAATTTATTTCTAACAATTATCATAAAATCTAATAACTTATCAATTTATAATAAACACTTTGAGTTCATATTCATTATCTTATATAACATAGTTCAGGTATTTATCAATAAATTATAAATAAATCAACAATAATAAATTCAATAATTATTATTCTAAATAGCTCAAAATCAACTCATTTCATAATTAATAGCTGAACTTCATATTATTAACTAACGATATAAATCTAGTTTGCATGTGAATAAAACTATTCACTATAAACAAATATCTAATTATATATCATATTATCTACATAAACATGTATATCTAATATGTCCATTTATATACATTCAACCTTTTTTGATGTTTATAACCAAATGATATAATATATATATACATATAAATGATCATATATGTATGTCTACACACACACACACACATGTATGTATGTATGTATTTATGTATTTATACACACACACACACATATATATGTATATATACATATACATATATATGTGTATGTGTGTGTACACATACATATATATGTGTACACACACAAACATATGTATGTATGTATACACACACAAACATATGTATGTATTTATACACACGTGTGTGTGTGTGTGCGTGCGTGTGTGCATGTGTGTGTGTGTGTGTGTGTGTGTGTGTGTGTGTGTGTGTGTGTGTGTGTGTGTGTGTGTGTGTGTGTGTGCACGCACGCACGCGTGTGTGCACGTGTGCATGTGTGTGTGTGTGTGTGTGTGTGTGTGTGTGTGTGTGTGTGTGTGTGTGTGTGTGTGTGTGTGTGTGTGTGTTTGTGTGTGTGTGTGTGTGTGTGTGTGTGTGTGTGTGTGTGCACGCGTGTGTGTGTGCATGCACACGCACATGCGCGCTTGCGTGTGTGTGTGTGTGTATGCACGCGCACACGCGTGTGTGCACGTGTGCATGTGTGTGTGTGTGTGTGTGTGTGTGTGTGTGTGTGTGTGTGTGTGTGTGTGTGTGTGTGTGTGTGTGTGTGTGTGTGTGTGTGTGTGTGTTTGTGTGTGTGTGTGTGTGTGTGTGTGTTTGTGTGTGTGTGTGTGTGTGTGTGTGCGCGCATGCGTGTGTGCGCGCGCACGGCACATGCACGCGTGCGCATGCACGCATGTGTGTGTGTGTGTGTGTGTGTGTGTGTGTGTGTGTGTGTGTGTGTGTGTGTGTGTGTGTGTGAGAGAGAGAGAGAGAGAGAGAGAGAGAGAGAGAGAGAGAGAGAGTGAGTGAGTGAGTGAACTATTCATATAGACTATGCTCATCTATATGTGTAGTCCATAATTAATTATGTACTTATATATGTATGTATACATGTTTAAGTTATATAAAAACCAAATTTATCTATTTAATAATGAAACTTAAATAAAACCCAAACATTTTCATGTAATCTAATAAACATCAAACAAACATTTATTTAACCATGTCTCACATGGCTAGTTGAAAATAAGAGACCATCCAACTACTATGAATTTATCTATAATATGTTTACCCTAGACAAAATGGATAATAAATATTACAAGGTAATTATCATAAATAGTAACCATCTAATCAATATATAGTCTCTATATTTTATTTTTAAACCCATACTATAGTTTCTTTAGCTAAGAACTTATATATTTACATAGTTAGCTATTATTTTATATTCCATAACTTCTTTAAATAATTATACTCTATCAAATCATTAAATATACGCAAAACATTTATTAAATACATACACAACCATCTTATGACTATGTTAATTCTTTATAACATTAAAATGTTACATCATAACTTTAACCAAATTTAATCCCTAGTTCACAATTTGTTCTTCAAAATAAAATTAAAATATAAATATATTTACACAATCACATATAACTATTTACCTAGTCAATAAGCTATATATAGAGTTGACAATAAAATCCTAAAAATATACAAAAAACATAAAAATATATACATGACCAACATAATTTTACATTCATAGGTCGATTCATAGTGTCATAATCAAAATCAAGTATAATTATGTATACAGTCAATATCCAACAAGTAAAAGTGACTAATATATTTTAGTTTGTTTATTAAGAGTTTGACTTACATTATAATAAATCAATATACTCAATCATATTAAAATAAAACACAAAAGATATTACCTATGAAATCTCCAATAATAATAACTTGAAAATATAGTCCAGTCAGATACTTTCACTCACCCATCATACATATTAAATCAAAACCAACTATTAATCAACCCAAGTAAAGTATACACAGTCCATTCGAAAGATACCTATAGTATTCACATAGTCATAAAGATATATTCTCAACCAAATACATATTTGAATACCCAAAATTGACTCTTACATAATATTAATATTATTATTGTCACAGACCATTACATGCATTTGAAAACGCCTAAGATCATGGAGACCCCTTCTCCATTACTACAGAAAGACTCAACATCAATATAAAAATTTATGGAATTCTCTTCATGTCTTCTAGATCAACTACTAAACTAACAAAATCTCTTTAATTTCTTCCATTATGTAGTCAAACCCTCACCATGCTAGTTTTTTATGGTTCAAATGGTAAATCATAAAACCTAATGATGGTTCTAGAGATTACAATTAACATCATAAACAATTCAATGAATATAAGTATTATGTTTTTAATAATAATTCAAATGCCCATTTCATTTAATAATTAAACATTAAAAAATATATATCATATATGTAGGTAGTCCCTTAGGTATTTTAAAACAAAAGTCCCCCTATTACCCTTAGGTCTTGGTTAAACATAGTTATATAAATACCATTTTGCTATAATGTTCAAAAAAGTAATTTTTGTTTTGAAGTCATTTTTTTAATTTGTCTGTCTCTAATAATGTTTTCATTAAATATTGCAATTGCATGTATGTAAGAGGATATATAATCAATAGAATAAAGTTATATATAAACATGTATAAATAGAACATATTGCAATGGAAACCATTTCATCATCTAGTAATCATTAATAATTTTCAAATTAGATTGATTAGTATTGAAACATGAATCTAATTATATCAACCCATATAAACAT